>JAATLQ010032316.1:0-13781 GCA_013421005.1 Heliconius erato x Heliconius himera | reverse complement strand
TTTTTCCAATTCCTTATGCGATTTTCTTTCAAATGATGTGCGATTCACATAAAAAACATATGAGTGCAATTTTCTCCAAAAACGAGTTACGAAAAACATTAATTAAAGGTGATTGCGGCAGGATTTTTTTGGGCAACCCTAGTGTAATCTATTCTACTATCATGTATCATTCTTAAATATAAGTTTCATTAGAAAATCTAATCCCTACAGTTTTAAACGATGGGATCTCCACCTATATCATTGGAGCTTTGCATGTTCATTTGAAACTAACCCCAAAACAAAAACATTTTTTTTTAGCTATACGCTGCACGTAGCAGAGGCAGAGGGAACCTGGGAACCTAGTGTCAAGACACTTCGTTCCCCTTAAGACACTTCTGTTCCCCACTTTCCGCTGAATTCTAAAGGCATTCCGATTGCGAAACTCAACGCCGCTTTTTGTTGCTCGTATCCAGAGCGAGTATTCGAGTGGGACTCGAACGTACAACCTGTCGCGTTTACAACCCCACGCTTGTAGCCCTGCGCTACGACTACGACTACGACGAGCTACGACTGTCCTCTAATAATAAACATAATATCGTGTTTTAGATATTACCAAAAACAACGTTATATAGGTCTTCTTAGTACTGTGGGATAGCGTTAGTGTGATAGCAAACTTTTATTATTATTTTCTTAATAATTTATTTATTTGTAGGTAATTGGTAATTTTTTTTTTCATTTACAGAAAGCGAAATAGCTTCGCTTTTTTTCGCTTAGCAGCGCCTACAATATCCTACAATATGAAAGCGTGAATCTTTTTTTTAAAGAAAAAATGTATACTTTAATGCTTGGTTAATTTATTAGAAAGATCTTGGACATAATACGAGTATACTTAGCATTTCTACAGATTGAGAGTTCTTGCGATTCAATCATTGAACAGACACACAGTTTATTGAAGCGAATACGCCAATACCATTCAAATTATTATTAATAGTAATTGATAATTTGACAAATATTGTTAAATTAGGACAGATTAGAATAGGAAATTAATTATTTAAAATACTACATTTAGCAAAATGGCGCGGCGTTGAGTTCAACACACAATGTGTTTCGAACCGACACTAGTATGCTACGAGAGAAAACGTGGAATGGTAAGTATTGCTTAATAACGCGATACTATTATAAAATATAATATTTGGCCCACATGAATTAATATATTTTAAATGAAACAATACAATGTTATAGCGTTTTATTATTAGCAGCCTTATTCAAAAATAAATAGATAGAATATTAGTATATGTTATATTAGGCGTTAATACAACAACAACAGGTAATAATTTTAGCATAGGAGTCGCAAACGTTTTGTCAATACAAGGATGTTCTAAATAAGAAAACCACAGTATTTGTTATCTTTAAATCGATAGACTGGAAGTAAAAAGTGATATTTACAGAATTTTTTTGGCGTTCTAAGATTACATTAGATTTAGATCCAAAACATTAATTTACTACTAGTAGTTCACGTCGAAATTTATGGCAATATTTTAATTCAGTTATGCATGCAAAAATAATTAATAAAATTAACAAACGAAATAAATTTCAACAAATATTCTTTTATTTATCCAATTTTTAGTAATTGAGTAATCTATCATGTTGATATTTGATTCGAAATATTCAAGTTTGATTAACTTTAGACTACAACGCTTATCATCAATCATTTTCATTTTTCAATTGTCCATGGAAAATATTTAAATTTCAATAGAAAATAAATCGATATTTTCAACAAAAAATAAAGAATATATTGAATTATGTCATTGCATATAATTCAGAATTACGTTTTAAGTAAATAATTATTTAGACTTTTTAAAACATTACACAGATGCTAACAACCTAAGTAAGATAAATAGTTTATTACTTTTTCTAAAATATTAATCTTTAAAGTGGAATAATATTAAATATAATAGGGGCCCCTATTCCGTTATGGCCGTGGCGCAGGGGCACAACGTGTGACTGTAAAATCGACTGGTTGTGGGTTCGATCCCCCCTCGAGAAAATAAAATATTTTTTACCATTATATTTCCATTTCTCGTTGAGTTCCGCCACTCAATACGCAATGCCTCCAAAACTCAGCGGAAAGTGCGGAACGGAGTGTCTTAACACTAGGTTCCCTCTGCCTACCCTGCTGTGTGCGGGATACAGCGTGAAGCTGATTTATTTATTTTTATTTAAATAATTGATGATAACATTATTACAATTTTACATATAATAGTACAATTATTTTTTAAAGCTTTTATATTACACTAAAATATTTTGCGAATAGAACACCCTGTATATTAATTCAACAATATTACAATATTCAATAACTGCGAGAATTTGAAGCATCGTAACAAAGGGTTGTAGTTGGCATATTTAAAGCATTTAGCCGTTATATTAAAGTCAATACACATACTCGTAATATAAGGGGAGTAATTAATGTGATGTTATAGAGTAGTACGTGTAGCAACGTAATATGATATTTAGTTGCGCTGAATATTATTAAAGTTAATTTTATTTAATTAATTTTAAAGTCCACTTAAATTTGTTTATATTTTTTTGAGATGAAAACGAGATGTTTTAACAAATAACGTGGTGGTAACATTCTTCTCTCTCCGTCCATTTTTGAGTTAGTCATTCTCACTGCGCCTCCATAAAAATAAGTCATCACGCTATTATCCAAAATATTAAAAAATGTTAACAATTAATTTCATTTGATTAACAAAAGAAGTTTCTTCAACATAAACAAAAGAACGAAAGAGAGACCATGTTATTTCTAAATTTTGGCTCGACTCTAATTAATTATAGTCCATTCACCACCGAAAAAGTTCTTTGATAAATGTGGACATTCATTTATTCTTTCTTTATTTAATTTCCTGTGACAAGTTAACGCGACTGTATTGTGATTTACGAAATATATTGAAACAGACAAAAGAAACAGTTTCTATTTTGTAGACGAGAGCACTTCACATGATGTTATCAAAGTGAAAAAATGTGATTTCAGTTTTTCTCTCTCAATTTGACATTAAACATTACTTTTTAGTACTGTAATATAATACGAGATTTAGAAACAATTGTTGTAATATTTTTATATTAATTTGATAAACGAAAAAATAATCTTAAAATTTAATTTCTATCTATTTCTAATATTTCATTACAATGCAAAACGAAAACCTGTTTTTATTATTTGAAAAGTTTGAAAGGGGGCGTTGTTGAAATACGTACTTTTTTTATTCACATGACGTTTGAAAACTTTCAAATTTCTTTTACACTTACTGAATACATACAAGTAGTATTTTCTGTGTGCAAAGAATGTATGTGTGTTGAATCAACGCCAAGTTGAGCCTTTATCGGATAGGATAATCATGTGTACACACAGTTACTACAAATATTCACCCTTATGAGACTCTACCATGTCAACTCCGTATTCAAAAAGAAACCATGGTTAGCCTTTATATCTTGTGTATCTCGGTAGTAAAAATAAAAAATCAGCTTCACGCTGTATCCCGCAAACGCAGGGTAGGCAGATGGAACCTAGTGTTAAGACACTCTGTTGCCTACTTTCCGCCGAATTTAAGTATAGCGTGTTAAGTGGCGGAACTCAACGCCGGGCTTGTGTCTTGTGCCAGTGCCAAAAAAAGATTCCACATTCAAAAAGTACGGATTTAGCGCACAATTAAATGATACCGTAGCGCAGCCTTTAAATATAATTTCACGAAATGAAGCAAAATCGCAAATGAACGTCGAAATAAGTAAAAAATAAGAATGAGCTTCATTTTCTTCTCGTTTCTCATTTAACTATAAAGTGTGGCTTTCTACTTGGTTTTATTATAGAATGCATTATATGTTAAATGTAGGAGAAAAAAATCTACATCGGTCCAAGTGAGTGGCGCGTTTCCGTAAAACTTAGTGCTTAAGCTTTTCAGTAACACGTTAAAGTCTTTTGCCATTTACATTTTGTTTTTCATTTATGTATATAGTTTTAGCCTTTGAGAATTTTAATGTAAGTGGGTACCTACTACTTAACCTGGAACTAGCTTACTTATGAGAGATCAATATTGTGTATACTCGTATAATACTTATTTGTAATTATTATATAATAATAAAATAATGTCGCCAAACACAATTTATCGCGTAGAACAGAAAAATCTTTAATCTAAGATAATTATTCATATCATTTAGCATGAGGCCAGTCGTGGCGCAGCGGCACAAAGTGTGACTGTAAACCCAACTGGTTGTAGGTTCGATCGCCACTCGAGGAGATGAAATATTTACTTAAATTTATATTTCCATTTCTTCGCTCTGGTGCCGAGGAGGAGTTGAGTTCTGCCATTTAACACGCAATGCCTCCAGAATTCGGCAGAAAGTGGGGAACGGAGTGTCTTAACACTAGGTTCCCTCTGCCTACCCTGCAGTGTGCGGGATACAGCGTGAAGCTGATTTATTTATTTATTTTTATTTAGCATGTACCTGCTGCTGTTCCGCGTTTACGCAATTTTAAAATTAGCTACAATATACTTAATATATTTTATAAGTTAATATTTCAATATTTATTACAATTTATATATTTATATATAAAAATATGTTTTTTTGTAGCTACTGCACCATCTGGTGCAGTAGCTACAAAAAAACATATTTTTATAAAAATAATGTACCCTTTTTTTATCTGCAGTGTTTTACCCAAATGATAAATGACTGCTATAAGTTTTGCTAATTAGTACTACAAAGAAGGAGATAAATCTCACCAATTATATTTTTAAAATTTACAAAATATTTTGAATAAGAATCTTTTAAATAAACACTGAAAATATGTTTATTTTTAAATTAGTAATTTTATTAATTTTATTATGTAACTTATTGCAGCTATTGTTTTTAAGAATATCTATCCTCTTTTATTTCTAATAAGCAATTTTATTTCATATGCACTATTGTATACAGTCACAAGAATAATGAAACCTGCTAAATTATAAAATATTTTCACGTCACTTACTGACAGACAAAGCACGGCGTTAAGTACAGTCACTTAACATGCATGTCCGAAACTTTACTTGAGTTCGGATGATGTGTTCTTATCTACCCTACTATGCGGGATAATAAGTAAACTGAAAAAAAATGTATATACATTACGATAATTTATCTTTTTTTAACGAAGATGAGTGTTATAATTTTGACGTGTCTGTCTGTCTCTCTGTGGCAGATCCACAGATACCTGAATGTCAGACTGTGGCACCGTAGCTTCTGAGTTAATGAACCGATATTAGTGCGGTTTTTTTTATTGAAATCCTTGTTCATCGCGGTGGTTCTTTGTTATGTTTTATTTCACTTTGCTTAGATAAGGTAGGGATAACATTGGGCGGGAGCTTTTAAAATTTCCTTGCTACTTCATATAATATTTACTCTTGTATATCATTGCAGTATTTAATGTAGTTATACTATAATATAGTGGATATATACCTACATAGAAAACCATCGTTGCGACAGTTTAGGTAGTGACACTTCTGTTATCAGTTGTGCAACAATGGGTTGAATAGTTCCCTATCGTGCACGGAGATTGGGCTTTAATCTGTTGAGACATACGGCTGTTGAGAATGATATAAAAAATTAAGTATATTAAAATTATAATGATTTTATTAAACTAAACGTAAACCTATGGTTACTTTTTAATTTGTTGTAATTAGGTTCTATATACATTTTTTATTGAAATTTTAAATCGTAGATGCAAGTTAATACAAGTTTACTTCTAGGCATATAAAATTTCTACATGATTGCTCTAGTATTCCACAGTCAGCGCCTTGGGCAGAGAGATCACACTATTAGGACCACCTAACTATCCTAGAGATGAAACTCAACGCCGTGACGATTTACTTTATGTAAATAATGTTAGATAACCATTTCAGTTGTATGTACGTACCTAAGTGAGTGAATCGGGCATGCAAGGTATTTCACTTTGAATCAAGTTATTGTTACTATTGTACCAATTTAGTTTAACCAAATTTATTATATCCTACGATTTTGGTCGGATACCATAAAATTGGTTTGATCTAACATTGTCTATAAATAAATATATTATAATTCACTTCGAACTTACAATCATTTTATTTATTTATTTACAAGACTCAAGTCAAAGTCAAATAATTTTATTCAAAATAAGAAGTTACATGTTTCATTTTTTGAACGTCCAATAATTTACCACCAGTTCACTAAACTAGATGCCTCAGACCAGAGAAGAACTGGCGCAAGGAACTCAGCGGGGCTTTTAACTTAACTTAGCTTAACTTAACTTAGCTTCACGCTTTATCCCTAGCGGGGTAGTCAGAGAAAAATTTTATTTTCATGAAAATATACATAAAAATAAATATTTCATTTGCTCGAGTGGGGATCGAACCCACAACCACTTGATTTTACAGTCACACTTTGCGCCCCTGCGCCACAACTGGCCTCATAATATAAGTGTTATAATATGTTGTATGTATTCCTTGTAGTACTCAATTGTGCAATAAAATATAAAATTGAATACCTCTTGAAAAGAAGGGTCTAAGAATGCCTTCTTATAGATATTAAGTTTGTTTCAAACAATCAACTACTGTAGTAACTGTACCTCAGTATTAACCACACCCTGTGTGAGCAGTAGGGGTCGCAGTCCGGGATCCCGGGATTCAAAAATCCCGGGATATCGGACCAAATATAGGTCTTAAAAATCCCGGTTTTAATTTTACAAAAAACCGGGATTTTCGATATTTTCGGATTTTACAAAGTTAAAAGTTAGTTATTCGTATTAAAACGTGCCTGCTATTAAATCCAGGCTTCTTTAAGATATACAATGGTACATAACATACATCGGCAAGAGTAAGTGATGAGTTTTCCTCAAAATCCGCAATTTTACGACATTACCCGATTTTGACCGGCCCGACCAACGAACGCACGAATACCGTATTTTCTTATTACGTGTCGTTGTTGCGCGTCTTTGTTGCATGTCGTTGTTGCACGCTGTTCTTGCCTGTCGATGTTCCAGGTGTCATTATTTTTATTCGTTAATGTTGATTAATATAATATATATAATAATATATTTTTTATTTGAAATATCTTAAATAATATACCTATAAGTTATTTTTAATAAATATTATTACTAAAGTGATTAATTATTAAACAGTTTATTATAGATAGAAGTTGAGAGTGCATAGCGAAGTCTGAAATGCGGTAAGTCAGCGGGAGCAGATGGAGTTACTGTCGAGATGATCAAATATGGTGGGCCACGCGTCTTTGACTTGTTCTCGTTTATGTGCAATTTATCGAAATCAGGGGAGGTCCCAAACGATTGGCGAGGTGCAGTCATCGTGCCATTGTATAAAGGCAAAGGTTCACAGATAGACTGCGCAAGCCATAGGGCTATCAGTTTGATTAGCTTAGGTAGTAAAGTTTATGCTAAAGTTTTAGCGAGAAGAATGCAAGAGAGCTCTGAATGGGTGTTGTGGGAGGCCCAAGGACGCTTTAGACCTGGAAGAGGGTGTATGAATCAGATCTTTTCCCTCTGCGTGATCAAGGAAAAATTTTTGGCCGTTAACTAAAAAGTTTTCTGTGCTTTTGTGGACTTGGAAAAGGCGTTTGACAGAGTTGTAAGAGCTAAATTATGAGAGATACTACCCCGATACAATGTGAGCCTACCCTTGCTGCAGGCTGTAAATAATATTTACAGAGATCACTCAGCCTGCATGCGAGTAAGATCTGGCATGTCGTCTTGGTTTGACATCCGACCGGGTGTTAAACAAGGTTGCGCCATGTCAGCTTGGTTGTTCAATCTGTATTTGGATAGCTGTCTCCAAGGAGTGAAACAAAGTGACATGGGAGTGAAATTAGGTGACCTGAATGTGAATTGCTTGCTGTACGCAGATGATGCAATGCTTATTGCATCATCAGATTGCGAGTTGCAGGCATTGGTCACCACTCTGAAAGAAAGGTGTGAAAATAATGGTTTAAGCCTCAATAAAAGACAAAGGTTCTCATTTTTGGTAGAGATGAAGAAAGGACGGAATGCAAGATCAGTGTATATGGTAAGATATTAGAACAAGTGAATGAAGTAGTATACTTGGGAAGTATGTTCAATTGAGATGGAAGTTACGAGATGGATGTGGAAAGGCGTATTGCTGCCGGTAACAGGGTGAACGGAGCCTTAGCTGCATTGATGAGACAGCGAAACGTCAGCACGGGTGCGCGTTTGGCCGTACACAATGCAGTTTGGTTACCGACACTGTGATACGGCAGCGAAACGTGGGTATTACAGAAGAAGAATGAAAGAAAGATGAATTCTGTGGAGATGTGATCTCTTCGTAGGATATGCGGAGTCAGCTTAGCTGATCAAATCCGCAATTAAGAGTTACATAGTATGGCAGGTACTAGCCAGGATGTCACGGTGAGAATGAAGAAGAACGTGCTCAGCTGGTTTGGGCACGTCGAACGAATGAGTGATAAAAGAATGGCAAAAAAGATGTATGATGATAAAGTGAGTGGTAAGAGAGGTAGACCTCGGTTGACCTTCGAAAACACAGTATCAAAGATACTGGAGGAAAGTCACGTAAAAGCATGAGGACCCCCCGGAGGGCATGTATGAAGAGGTTGATGACAGTGGACGAGGCGAAAGAGGTATGTAGAGACCGTATCGTTTGGCGCTCCGTTCTCTCTGACTACCCCGCTAGGGATAAAGCGTGAAGCTAGTTTAGTTTAGTTTTTGTTTATTATAATTAAAAACCGTTTTATTTAGTAAATATAATTTAATTTACTACTTCCCTAAAAAAATACTCTCCTAACTTAACTCTAAAAATAAAAAGAAGCTTGAAAAATTACTAATTTTATCAAATCTCGAAAATATCGAAAAATCCGGGATCCCGGGATTTTTCTGAAGTCGATATCGAAAATCCCGGTTTTGCTTGAATGGTCCGATATTGCGACCCCTAGTGAGCAGTAACGTGGAAATAAATAATTTTAACGATAACAGTAGGTTTGGACGCGTTAAATGAATTGATATATTTTTTAATAATATATTAAATAATTTATTATATTTAGATTTAATATTTAACGTTGTTTACATTTTTTTGTGGAGTAACATTTAATTTAAAAAAGCTTAATTGATTTTTCTGCTGGAAACTATTTTTTTAAACGGCAATACCCATTGAAAGAAAGATTTGCTGTACATATCCATGTACATGCTTGCAGATTATGAAAAGATTTCCACCCGTTTATCTATTCTAATATAGACTCATAAGTATGCGTAAATTAACGCTGCGTTTTATCTAATCATATTTGCCCTGGTCCTAACTTATAAGTAAAAAAATACTAAATATATTTTAGATATGTTTAAATGTTTTTACATTCTCTTTATACACATACGCAAAGTTAATATTATATATTAACATGAAAAATCCTTTATATAATAAGGCAATGCATTATTTCAAATACGTGAAAACGTAACGTAATACTTACTGTGAAAACACTTTAGAAAAACATAACACAAAATCAGCAAAATCGATATGTAAATACTTATTATTATTGTAACCGACCAGGTTGGTTTTTACGAGGCGCGGGTTCGAGTCCCGCTATGTTCAAATTTTTATACGTTTTCTAAATAAATATTTTTCTTTGCTAAGTGTGGAATAACACTTTAAAAAAAAGAGTTAAAAGTCGATATATATTTCCAATTTTGATCATCACAATAAATGCGCCTTATCGACATTTCAATATCACTTTAAAACGTAGTAAATGAATAATAATATTTTTATATAATATATGTAGTTCACCCGCTGACCAGAGTGAAAGATTAATCGAACATAAACAGCGAGCTGTTTTGCTTTCACCACTCGAAATACTCAACTAAAATATACAGCACTAAGAAGCTTTTTAGTTTGTGACTCAAGGTTTAAGGAAAAATTTAAGGAAATTTGATAAAATAAAATAATACTATAAAAATCTATGAAAAACAACGATTTTTACATGGTACTTAAAAAATATGACAACTTTTATTTTTATATTTTTATTTAATTTAACAGGTAAAATTAATTTGATTTGAGGCCGGTCGTGGCGCAGCGGCACGAGGTGTGACTGCAAAACCGACTGGTTGTGGGTTCGATCCCCACTCGAGGAGATGAAATATTTACTTAAATTTTCATTTCCATTTCTTCGCTCTGGTATCGAGAATAAGCGCGGCGTTGAGTTCTGCCACTCAACACACAATGCCTCCAGAATTCGGCAGAAAGTGGGGAACGGAGTGTCTTAACACTAGGTTCCCTCTGCCTACCCTGCTGTGTGCGGGAAACAGCGTAAAATCTAGTGTATTAAATAATAAAATATGCAGGTAAATGCCATCAAATAGCTATGGATTATATGATATATCTATAAATGCACACCATAGCCCTAAAATTTCTGACGTTTGTATATTGATTTGCAAGTGTTTGTCTTAGTTTGGTTTAGTTTAGATAAATCAAGGGGATGGACTCGAGCAAACTTCAGTGGCATCATGTAAACTTGGAATATTTATTGACGCGCAATTTGTGTTTGCCATTAGTTAATATACATAAATTCTAGTACAAGCTGTACAAATATATAGGTGGAAGCGATTACGTTCCTTTTACTGGAGCAGCGTATCGAGTAAAATATTTCAAACCCATCCCTAAAAAAAATTAATCAATATTCCTCAACAGTTTAAAATATATGATTATTATTTTGTTGCCATCGTGGCACAGGGGCACAAGGGTGCGGCTCTAATGCGACGGCTGTGGGTTCGATTCTTACTTTAGGAAATGAAATAGTTATTTAAATGTATATTTCCATTTCTTCGCTCTGGTGACGAGGCAAAAGTGCGGCGTTGAGTTCCGCTACTCAACACGCAATGCCTCCAAAATTTGGCAGAAAGTGGGAAACGGAGTGTCTTGGTTCCCTCTGTATACCCTGCGGTTTGCGGGATACAGCGTGAAGCTGATTTATTTATTTATTTTATTATTATTTTCTTATCAGGATTTTTTTTCAACGTGTGACGCAGTTAAGAATAGATACCAACAATGTAAACATCTACTACTACAAAAATACTACTAAGCGTTGCCGATCTTTCACTTTTAGAAGAAATACCCGAACGAGAAAAGGATTCTCTCGTTTTACACAATTACCTATTTTCTATAATAAACCTAAACAACGTTCAACTTCACCGCCAATACCTAACTCGATTTTGCGTTTTATTTTACAACGATAATTTTATTATTTATTTTGTTTGAACAAATCACTTTTTCATTTTTGGCAAAATCTCTTTCGTTTTAATTGTATTAGGCTTTTATAGAGTAGTTAAAACTGGGCGTTCATTTAAAGTAGTAAAGATAAAGACACCCGATATATTGCGCATTATAGTAACCACAACGAATATAATATACCTAAAGTCATAGTGTACGCCGTCTGACATTTTCTTAAAATTAATTAAATAAATATTTCATCGCCCTGTCATGTTTATAGTCACACTTTGTGCCCCTACGCCACGAATGGCCTCATTTTGTATAATGAAATTGAAAAAATTACAAAAATTATAAAACTACACCACTGATAATGACATCATAATGGTCCTACAGCATCACGATATATCTTATGTACTATGGTAAAAATAATTACCATAATTAAGCGTTATTTAAATAAGATGAAGTATTGAAAAAACATTACATGTTAACAACTATTTTTATTTTTAAAACTTCACGCTGTATTTCGCACACATAAAGGTAGGCAGAGGGAACCTAGTGTTAAGACACTCCGTTACCTACTTTTTGCAGAATTCTGGAGGCATTGCCTGTTTACAGTCACACTTTGTACCCCTGTGCCACAACTGTCCTCTTGATAGATTATCTTTCCTACAACTCCAATGTTAATATGTCCCCGCTGACTTTTGACTCAATCTTGCCTTGCCAAAATCGTAAATTTACCTTTTTTTATTTCCATATATTTTTCTTGTAAATGAAATGGATTTAATGATATCTTGATCTAATTTTACAAAAAATTGTAGATGCATTATCATGTTAGAAGGCCTTTTGATGTTACGGAATTAAGTGAATTGCTTCTTTTTTTATACATTACCATAATAAGAAATGAATTTTGCTAGAGGCGTATCTTATAATTTGTTTCAGATGGACGACTTTATTATATTACTATATTTTTGTGTATTTACTTGGAAAATAATTATAATACTCCAATATGAAATTATTTTTTAAATAGTAAAAACTTATATCTTTTGATTTTTGTGAAAAAACGTGAACTATCCTTTATTTCTCAAAATCATTTTATTGATAAAAAATTATTAAATAAGATTAATTAATTATAGTTAACTTTTAGCAATAAATAACATTCACAGCTTTAGCTAGTTTTGTTAAATATATTATACTTTAAAAGTGTTGTGCGATACTTAATGAAAAGAAAAATACTTTTGAGAAAACACATAAAAATTTGAACTTAGCGGGATTTGAACCCGAGCCTCTTTGGAAACGGTCCGTAGTTTTATTTAATTTCAATTCTTCCTTAGGTTTTCGCAATTACGCCATTCTCCAGTATTTTATTTATTTTAGGTTTTCCAATGCACCCGCATATGGCAGGTTAGGCTGAGAGAAACTGAGAACCTAGTAATAAAACACTCCGTCTCCTATTACCTATCGAAGAAATTCGTGTTGAATGGCGGAACTCAACACCGCGAAACAACGTATTTTTCTTCAGCAATATTCGTACACTATTCTAAAATATAGAAACAGGCACTTCAGAAAATACGAGATGCAATAAAAATGGTCATCAAATAAAGGGAGGAATAAATCTTCAGATGCAATAACCTTCCCTCGAAAGCTCTCGATCTACAGTAACACCTTTTACGAGCGTATTTCAGTGGAAACGAGATAAATTAGCTTAGTTTTATGTAATAACCTCGTAATAATAATGTATTAGATTAACAAATTAATATATTAATTTGTGTATTTTTAGTACTACTCATCTAAAATTCATTTATTTTTTAAAATATCTAATAGTTTCGTTTCGGTTTAATAATAAAGAATTAATACAATTTTTTAACTCCAGTTTTCTCGACGCCGCTCACCGTCTAAATGTAAAGGTGAAGATGTGATTAATTTTCCATTTGGAGAAATAAATTATTTTTTCATATCTACGCTCTGGTAAAAAAGCAAGGTGTTAACTTATCCGAAACATTTTAATGTATGAAAGACATATGGGTAATCATTTCGACTGTATCTGTAACTGACATCCCACCCTACACTCAATAAAATATTTAAATAATAATTTTAATATTTTAGTATGGCTCGTGATACGTCTAATATAGTTAGAACTCTTTCGTAGTGATCGTAAGTAATCCGAGATCTTTTAGAGATTCAGAGGTAACAATATAAATATTAAATATACAATATAGTTATATCCAGTCATTACTGATAGTTATAACTAAGGGGGGATAGTGAGTGGCCCCGCACCCGCCACTTACCGTGGATTCCGGCCGTTCGGCTGTGAACCCTCCGGGACGGATCGGAATAGTTAATATTTGTGATTCTTATAATGGAAAACCATAATCGCAAAAGCGAAAGGTCAATTATTCTGATGCAAAGACCGAAGTCTAATATACATACTTGCAATGGAATTGAGATTATTATATGTAGGCCGTAGCCATAATTATATAACATATAACTCTCTGCTTCACACATCAGATCGAACTCCCTACCGCTAGGCGGCCGATTATGTGAATCCACTTCAGTTTGTTTCTTTAGAGG
>JAATLQ010032315.1:0-13775 GCA_013421005.1 Heliconius erato x Heliconius himera | reverse complement strand
GCATGTATGTATGTGCCAAGGGTATTTTAGGGTACATACCTCAAAATTCTTATAAAATAACTTTGTTGTTTGTCCGTCTGTCCGTCTGTCAAGACTATTTTGTACAAGATCGGTTAAAGGTTAGATACCTCAATGTTCAAGTCTATATTCCCTTAGAGCACGAAAATCTATCTTCTAAATCATCGCAATCAAATGACGATGAAATATGAGAGTTTATGCTTTGTTTTTTGTCGCATTTTATATCATATCTATAGGGTACTTCCCGTTGATATACAATTTCGAAATTTGTTAAGAAGTTAAAACTTACGGCACGTATAAAGGAAAATTCCAAAATTATTCTTCAAAAATTGACTACTTATTTGTATTTGTGTCACAGAAAACCATTAAGTACAAGTTTTAATCTGTACTTAAATTGATACACAATGACAACTTAATTAGTTATTCTTTTGGTGTATCTCTATTCATGAAACTGGTACGAAAACTCTCGGGGCATGAGTACGACTTGAACTTGCCCGAAAATGTTGATTATTTTATAGATTCTATAAAAACGCCTAAAAACGTGCTTTCTGTGTATATTCAGTATACCAATTATATATTTAACTAATAATATATGTTACTAATTTAAAAACTGTACAGGATCTAATATAAGTTATTTTACAAATAATATCGTGAGTTCTTATCCAAATCAATTAATTAATAATTAAGGATGTTTGTAATATATATAATTCTTAAATGAATAATCATAATGTAATTCAAGCGGGCAAAGCCGCGAGTAGGCCGCTAGTTCATAAATAACATATCTGAAATAATTGTCACCCTTCATTATATTAAGGAAACATGATGTAATTAATATCTTACAATAATACATCGATATTTGTAAACATTTACTTAATTGGATAATTTTGTCGCTTTAAAATAATAATTTAAATGAGTTCTTCCACTCAACATGCAATGCCTCCAGAATTCGGCAGAAAGTGGGGAACGGAGTGTCTTAACAGTAGGTTCCCACTGCCTACCCTCCTGTGTGCGGGATACAGCATGAATCTGATTTGATTTTTATTTTTTAATATTTTTCTAATGCAAAACGTAAGTATAACTAATGTTTAATAAGTATAATTGAATTTAATGTTTAATATTATATTATATATTTTACTCTGATGACGAAAAGAGAGATTGAGAGTTTATAAAAAGGGTAATTTTCCATATTTTCTTAATTAATATTTTATTATTATAGGTTTACAGTCGTGGCGCAGGGCCACAAAGTGTGACTGTAAAACCGACTGATTGTGGGTTCGATCACCACTTGAGGAGATGAAATATTTACTTAAATTTATAGTTCCATTTCTACGCTCTGGTGTCTTCAAAATTCGGCGGAAAGTGGGGAACGGAGTGTCTTAACACAAGGTTACCTCTGCCTACCCTGCTGTGTGCGGGATACAGCGTGAAGCTGATTTTTTTTTTAAAAACATAAGACAAACCACACATTTCATCGTCTATTCTCAGTCAAACGGAATGGGAATAAAATATTTCAAATGATGGCAACCTTTGCAAAAAAATAAGCTTTAATTTGATATATAATTCATTAAAAAAACACATGAGTGCAAATATTAACTTTAAGTGACCTCTTTAAACCAGGCAACCCTGGGCTTACGGCAGACTGAGAGCTGGCAACCATTGTTTTTCCAATTCCTTATGCGATTTTCTTTCAAATGATGTGCGATTCACATAAAAAACATATGAGTGCAATTTTCTCCAAAAACGAGTTACGAAAAACATTAATTAAAGGTGATTGCGGCAGGTTTCTTTTAGGCAACCCTAGCATAATCTATTCTACTATCATGTATCATTCTTAAATATAAGTTTCATTAGAAAATCTTATCCCTACAGTTTTAAGCGATGGGATCTCCACCTAATAGAGGACTACTAAAAAATGTAAATACTTATGTTTAATCGATTTAAATATAGTCAATTCTCGAAATAAGAATAATAATTTCTTAATGTTTCATGATTTGAGGACAATTTTTAACATGTTCCTATTAAGCTGCGCCGATGAAACTTTGAGAATTTTATACTAATGCTAGTAGTTTTTAAAATTACTTTTGGAAAATAATCACCAGTAATTTTTTTTCGCTACAGCCTTTGAAGATTTTCGATAAAATTTAGCTTATTTAAAAACGTTATTTCCAAGATTTAAAAGTCGATAGTTTTGAAATATTACATTATACAAAAGCCCTACTATTGAGCTATATTAAAAAAAAATCACGAACGCAGACTCAGTAGTCGAATTTTCTTCAAGACTTTTTCCAAAAAATCACAAATTATCAAACATGGGGATGAAATGGGCCACTTTAAAACCACAGCTTAAACTACTCTATAAAAGTCTAATACAATTAACCTTTCACATATGACCACACATAAAAAGCCCTCAAGTCTAGACGCCATCACAAGTTTTGTACAAATTAGTTTGTGAGCTGTCATATTTTAATCCATATATTTCGTTGCTTGAAATTAAAATTGAAGCTAAAATATGAATGAACAATAATGATATAAAAATAATAATAATATTATTGTTATTAAAAATCATATTATTAAAATGAAATTGCATGTTATCTCCGAGTATTTTTAGTCCATACTGATTTAATCATCGACATTTCTTCCCCCGAGTGGAAATCAAATCAATCGAATTCAAAACCATGGTAATTACAGTCATATGCTGATCCACTGCGCCTCAATGGTCTCGAATGTACCACAAGTCTAACTTTGTATACAATAAAGGATGGTTATAAGATCTAAAACACTTATGACATAAACTAAGGAGTGTTAAATGCATGTGAATATTAATGAATATGTAAATAGCTCATTTCTAACCAGGTAATACCAAAACCGCGCTATTGTCTCATATACAGTATACTCGTAGACCGACGACGTATGTGATACATATATATGTAGTGAGGTTACTTGCACTCTAGCTATTGTGTTGATTGTTATATTGTGAATATATTATATACGTATAAGTGCACTTTATGATAAAGAATGAATGGCGTCTTGATTTGGACAAAATTAAATATTTAATATTTTCATTTCCTCACACTGGCAAAGTGCTACGTCGAGTTTCGCCGCTCAATACGCAATGTCTCCGGCAATTCGGTGGAACGTTTAGAACAGAGTACAGCTACATACTCCGGCATATAGCGTGAAGGTGAACAAAAAATACTTTCACTAATTTCTAGGCGTACAGCCTTTACGTTTTCACTGCTCCAACATTGTAATTGCAAATAATATAACTGATAAGGTAAGTATTAGCCAAGTGTAATTTATATGGAGTGTAAAAACTGCCGAGAGCGCCGGAGGCGAGGACGATCTCCATTTATTAACACCAGCTTATGATTTATCATCGGCGGTATTAGACGAAGCGGAAGGGTTTCTATTCTAGTGTGAAGATTATATTTATTATAAGCTGTAATACTATAGCCGTTGTCCGTTGGCCGTCGTGGTGCAGTGTTTACATCTTTAGAATGAAAATGCGATAGGTGTGAGTTCAATCTCCACTCGGTGAAATGGTGATTGTATTTATTGCCTAAAAGCATATTGAATTCCGGCTCGCAACATGCAATGGCCCGAAAGTTGGGAAAAATATGGGAAAAACAGACTCTTTTTTTTTCTTCTATTGTACTAGATTCCCTCTACCTTATACTTTTTTTGCAAAACATATAAAAATTTGAATGTAGCGAGTTTTGATTTAAAAAAAAGTATTTTATTTATTTTTCTAGTGTAGAACAACAAATTTAAAAATATTCTCACTGCCTGCATTAAAATATACAACAAACACAAGATTATTCTCAACAACAACACAATAACAGGAGTGTACGTAAACTTGTTCGACTCCACACTGTAGTGCTACCTATATTGGACTTGAAGCTTTCGAAGATTGTTGGCGAATTGCCAGAATCCTATGTGGTAAGACGCTTTAAGCTCGTGGGACTTTGCAGTATTCTACTTTAAAGCTTCTTTATCTTCATGAACTTTATAAAGTTAAAATCCATTGATACTAACGTTTTAATAGTACTAATGTTTAAGGTATGGAAGTTTTAGCAATAATATTTATAGTTGAAGTGGAGTGAAGTACGAAGTTAAGTATTACTACTTAGTTCCCTTTTTCTAGCCACATATAAGAACTATACCAATATTATTTTACATTTTTTCGATTTCACACTACATACCTCAAATAGCAGTGTTCCAGATACTCCGATCCATAATTTAGATACTAACACCATGTAAACGTCTTGAGTGGCGGAACTCAACACTACACTTTAATTATCTATACAAAGGAGATAGAAAATGAAAACAATTCATCCCCACCATACGGAAATCAAACTCACAACTATCGCATATCTGTATCTGTGTCTATGCGCCACAATTTATCATTATATTTATATTATTTAGAAAAAATACTGTCAAAATATAGATATTCACACAACATAAGAAAGTATATTATTAACATCAGGCTAAGTCCTGTACCGCGCTGAACAAGGTCACTCCCCCTAAACGACGAAGACCTTTATTTATGTTTACCCGGACCATTTCTCTTACATCATCTACTTTAAAAACGTCCCGGCCCTAAGTAATGTTTTGCTGTAACAAGTGAAAAATTAAGTTTTTGGTAAATGCTCGTAGGCTTTATATTTTATTTTAAGTACGTATGCCCAATCGTATAATGTAATAATGTAATCCTCAAGAAAAAAAAATGTTTTTGATATTTTTAAAGTGTTATTCCACACTTAGGAAAGAAAAATACGTATTTAGTTAAACGTATAAAAAATATAAAATTTGGTGAAATATATATATTCTTATTCTATGCAATTATGCCTTAAAAGGGGGGCAAAATTTTGTATTAAGGCCTGGCAGATGAAAGGGCTCTAGCTAAACTAAGCTTGAATTTTAGAAAAAGCTTGAAACTTCCAATTCTTGTACGGAACCCTTGGTCGACGAGCCCGATTCGCGCTTGTCTGGTTTTTTAACTTATACTTCTTGGTCTTTCTCAAGAGAGGAAGCAGGAAACCTACCAACTCTAATGGCACTTAAAATGATCATTAGGTACTGAGCCTTTTCAAAAGTACTTGATACAAAATCGCTACTTCAATAAGCAATTCAAGAATAAAATTGCCGTAAACAAAGAACTGAAATGCATAGAATAAATAATATATCAAAGTAAATCAAGTCCGTCGTGGTTCAGTGTAACGTGGTCTAGCTGTAAATGTGGTGGTTATGAACTCAATTCCTACTCAATATACAATAGCTGAGGCGGGGAACGGTGAGTTTTGTCCCTAGGTTCATTCTTGTTACTATACACGAGTGCATAAAATGTCTCTACTTATTTATTTTATTATAATACACGTCTATCCAAAGTGTATAAAATTAGACAAAGCGCGGCGTTTAGTTCTGCAGCCAAGCCAATATACCAAAAATAGAGCGGTAAATAGGGGACGAAGTGTCTTAACACTTAGCCTCTGAATACCCTGCTCTAGATGTGGGATACAGAGCGAAGCTCAAAAAACAATTCATAATATAATCATCTAATGAAATATAGTTCAACTATCGCCCAGTTTTAATAACCTATCTCCAACGTCAATCTTAGATTGTTTCATACATCTATCCAATCTCTAGATTGGATAGATATATGAAACAATCTAAGATTGACGTTGGAGATAGGTTATTAATATTGGGCGTATATCCATAGTCCGTATATTTATATCTATAGTTTATTTATTTGTTCTACGAAATCTTTTGTAAAAACAAATCTTACCGTACATATTTTTATTAGACTTTACTACTAACAATTTTCTTTATAAAAACATTTTTGATTGACAATTTTCAATTACGGTTTAAAATCCGTAATTGAATTCTTCCATCCGAAGAAATTGGTCCGCACTAATTTGCATTTGTTTGCAATACAACATTTTAAATACGAAAACGGCTTTAGAGGCCGAATGAAGAAGGCGTCTTAGTGAGATTACTCTAAGACTGGCGTTTAATTTTAAATAAGTTACTAAATACTTCTTACGTTTATTGAAGTAATTGGACCGCTCTTTCCAAAATTTTGATTTGTAAGATTTTGATTAAATTTCATTTAAAAAAAATATTTTTTATAGCCAATGCATCTCTCGCATATAGCGAAATAATCGTCATTGGCGCCAAGGACGCAAGCGTTGAATTATTTTAATTTTATATTTTCTCTATGAGTCCAAATTCCATTTTCCTGAATTGGAATTTTCTTGATAACAAAATAGCTTTCGCTCGTAAGTTTCAATGTCCATGTCAAATAAAAATCTGTGAAACATCACCTTGAAATCTCGATTATATTTTATCACAAATAGCCTTATTGTGACTTGTTTATAAGTGATCGCGGCCTTTTTTTTGAACTACTAAAATAGAACATTTCTTCCATACAATGTACATATATTTTACAATTTTTATTTTTATTTTGTTATATAGCCTACAGCACCCCTGAAAATGTAGCTTTCATACAAAACAAAAAAAAGTAAATCAGACCAGTAGTTCCAGAGATCTTTGCGTTTAAACAAACAAACTCTTCCGCTTTATTATTTTAGCATAGATTCATAAAGGCAAAATTTTTGTTATTTCTACAAACGCTGGAGGAAGTCTCAAAAAGTATATTTAACTTTTACAAAAATCAACTTTGCTCATAATTATACTTAAAACTTGCAAACTGAATATTGATTATGTACACATTAATTTTCTACTAGTAGTTTAGACGTAGACGCTTTCGCTGATAGATTTAGATATAGCTGGATTCTCAAAATGACGTGGATACTACATTTATTGAAAATAATAGTTAGTTTTAAAGTTTTTGTTAATGATGTGGGGCTCTATACACAAAATACTACTCTATCGACATACTATTTATAATATATTATATACTGAAAACATAAAAAAATGTTAAGGTTGTTTTACACTCATAAACAAGTTCTATAAATACCCATTTTAATTAAATGTAAGTAATATTACCTACAAAATTCAAAAATGAACAAACCTAAATAAACTATTTCAATTGCAACTTTTCAATACAATATTGTTACAAAAGATCATTTACTAAATTGCATAGAAATATCTGCTATAAACGAAGCGGTAATGCTACGAGTATTCCCGTATGCAGACTGAAGTCACTTAATTGACTAAATGTTTGATCTGGCTGTCGAAACACCAATTGTGTATATGTATTATTTTAAACGATAATTCAAGTACTGAAATATAATTTCTTAAGGCATTCAAACTAGTAGCGGTAGGTATTCAAACTAGTAGCGCTAGGTAGTCAAACTAGTAGCGGTAGAAAAATATACAGAAAAGTCAATATTTTAATACAATTATACAAATAATATTTCAGTCCCGACCTATATGAGGCAATCATGGGGTAGTGGAAACAGTCAAGTCGGAAACGTGATGGTTTTCCCCCTCTGGTAGACAAATTATGATTTTGAGTTGCACCGCTCAACACGCAGTGTCTCGAATTTAGACTGAAAGCAGAGAACTTAGTGTCTCAGCATTATGCTATATGCAGGCCAAAACAAAAAAAAATTACGGAATGGTAAGTCCGATCGCATTCAACTGAGAAGTCTAAGCAAATGCACATTACATTCTAGTTTTATTTTCATCAACAAGACACAGGAAGCACGCGTTTCCGCCATTACGTTTCAAATACAAAATGTAGGTAGCATAAACGTTAACATAAATATGATATGTACACTCGCTACCAGATATTTTAATTTTTTTTTCTTTAAACATTATTATCTAGAGGAATAAGCTGGAGTTTACATATCTCTATATTTATATGTCTCTAGATGTCTCTAGTTTATATCATTTTATAGGGATAGTTGAATGAAGATGATGAAAGAAAAGGCTTTCAGCCGTATCTTTAAATTTTAAAACTATGCCTGTATAGCGCACAGACGCGTCGTTTCTTACGCCTACGATTAATTTTCGAGGCATTGCCCATTAAATGGAAGAACTCCACGCCGTGCTTTTTCATGTTACCCAAGAAATAAAAATTTCCGACTGTGCGTGTTGGGTGACGGAATTTAACACAGCAGTTTGTTCTATCAGAGCGAGATAATGAAGACACTTAACTTTCCCCAGATAGTAAAATCCACTACCGTCAGATTCAGAGTCAAAACTCTGCTCATTTTAGATAGAGTTCCATCTTTCATTTATTGTCCATTTTGAATGATGAAAATATAAAAAAATACTGTTCATTAAACAAAAAAATACAACATATACGTACATATATTAATATTTAGGACGTTAAATAGACGGCCTTATCCCTAAGAGAGGGATCGGCGATGCGTACGGGATTGTCACCTCAAAACCGCCTATAGATAACGAAAAATGTACATGCATAAATATATTAAACTAGAGGGCGCGCGCGGCTTCGCCCGCTTATTAGGAGTGAATTCTAAAAAAACCACGAAACACGTGTTCAATAAAATATTTTTAACAGTCTGAATTTAAATTTTTATAAAAATCGGTGGCAATTTAAAGATTTTTCCATATAAACTCTCAACCCCTTATTTGAACCCTTAGGGGGTGAATTATTAAAAACCATGAAACACGTAATTAATGAAATATTTATAAAAGTCTGAATTTCAAATTTTATAAAAATCGGTACAGATTTAATTTTTTTTCCATACAAACTTTCAACCCCTATTTCATCCCTTTAGGGTTCAGATTTTTCAAATTCCCTTCTTAGTGGATGTCCAGAATATGAAAATAAACATCTGCCCAAATTTCACGTTTCTACCATCAGCGGTTACGGCTCTGCGTGCGTCTTACCTCAGTCAGTCAGCACAAGTCCTTTTATATATATAGATTACAAACACTCACATGTAAAAATCGAACCCACATACATAGTCAGTCAGAGAAATAATCCATATTCACGATGACCTGATAATAAAAAATAATATTAAAATGTTTCCACGTTTAGTATGTATTTTTGTGACAAGCATACACAATATCCGGCCTCATATCTGCATACGGTAGATAGAAACTGCGTTATCGTGTCAAATGTCACGAGCAGCCCCATGCCCTCAGGTAGTTTATGCGCCTTCAGGGCTTTATATTTTGTGAATAGATTTTTCAATGTGTTTTTCGATAGAAAATATTAAATGATGACTTCTATACTAGACTACTAGAAGCTATAATATAATTTACATTATTTATATACATATATAGATATATCAGATTACTATTATTGTTATTAGTTTAATAGATTTGTGTACGTGCAATCCTAAATGTGAAAATATATTTTATAACATATACTTTTGAAATATATATTAGATATTTTTTTGTTTATCATGAATAGTAATTTTAAAAATGTTGTTCATTTTATCCAAATTTATATTTTGAAATATTTTTGGTTCAATTAACTTTAATATATCATGTGTAAAATATACAACTTTTAGATAATTTTGTGCGAGCAAGGCCACATGTTAAAAACTATATAATAAAGTATTACAGTTATAACCCAACAAAAGCATTTAAATTCGCATTTCACATTTTGTTTACGATGCAACAACAAGAACTTCTTATTTTCATTAAAACATATTCTGTTTGAGCAAAAATTTTATGAAATCCGTAAAATTTCAGTCAAAATGAAAAATTTTCGTCAGTAAAATATGACATGTGTCTTTGAAAAAGAGATATAAGCGTGAATTTAAGATTGACATGAAGCTCTTTAGATATACATTTATTATTGCCTCTAGAAAATTGATTTAAAATATGAGTGTTTATATAGCTTTTTGAAAAGCCACCGTGCTTGGAGCAATTATATTTAACTTTTTTGTTAAATAGCTATCAAAACATAAGAAATTATAAAAAAATAACTTTATTTTACGACTATTTGCTATTTTCCCTACAATTTGAATCTCAACATTTTAAAAAATGAATTATAAGTTTAAAAAAAAACAATAATAATACTATAAATATTTGTTCAGTTTCACGCTATATTCCGCAAAGAGCAGGATAGGCGAAGAGAACCTAATGTTAAGACACTCCTGCTCTGCGCCGCCAAATTTTTATTAAACATTGAGTGGCGGAACTCTACGCCACGCTTTAAAAAGCTTCACTTTGGCAACAATAAATTGTTGCCAAAGTGAAGAATGAATTAAATTCATCCTTCCGAGGACTAATCAAACCCGTAACTGACTGCGCTTACAGGTACAATCCCACGTCAGTTCTTGGAAATAATTGTGCTTTGCTCTACTGGGATCGGTCTATTATTACTGACAGGTATATTGTTGCCAATAGACCTGATATAGTACCAGTGGCGTAGCTGGGGGGGTGCGAGCGGTGCAGTCGCACCGGGCATCAAAAGGAAAAAGGCATCAAAGTCTACGATCAACTCTTCTAATTTTTTTTCAATCAAGAATCAAGAAATGTACAAGAAAAATGAGAGTATGACAATGAAAAATACCATCTCGCTATCATGTCAATCGAACATGAACTAGTCGATACTATTGATTTTGAAAATGTGATTAATGATTTTAATAGTCAAAAAGCGCGTAATATCCGTTTTTAAATTTTTGCAATAATTTTTTACCAAAATCTAATGTTATAACTTATACATAGTTACTAGCGACCCGCTCGCGGCTTCTCCCGCTTAAACCATAGAATTATTTAATTATCACTGGATTATGTTCGTGTTTTGATATACCTATAATGTATGTTTGCAGCACAATGAAGATTCTTAATGAGAAAGTTATTAAAACTTTAGGTCGCATTTTCGCACCTCCCATAAGAATCTTCAGTTGAATTTTTGAAATAAAAACACAACTTATCGATACTTACAGTAAAATCCTAAATCATCGGTGTCTGTACATGGAAGATATTACATTTAACAATGTAATAGAATTTGGTCAGTTTGTCTGTGCGTTTGTTCACGATAATCTCAGAAACGGCTTAACCGATTTAAATGCTTTTTTGTTTGTATTTTGGCAAACTTCCCTTAAATATTTAGTATTCGTTTTATTTTAAGCGGTTCACACAAAGTTAAAACCAGATCCACGCTCTATCCCGCCTTTAGCAGGGTAACTTAGTGTTAAGATATTGCGTATAATGTGTGACTGATGTGCGAAATGAAAATATTATTAAACGAAATGAAAATATTGTTAAATTATAATTCAATCCTCCAAGTGGGGATCGGACTCACAACAGTCGCGTTACAGTCACAATTCTGTGCCCCTGTGCCGCGACGGCCTTTAATATTTTTACAAAGAAGAGAAGAGAAACGTCAGCGCTCCTTTTACCTTTGAAACCGACCAGGAGGCGCGGGTTCGAGTCCCGCTACGTGCAAATTTTTATACCTCTTCTAAATAAGTATTTTTCTTTCCTAAGTGTGGATTAACACTTTAAAAATGTTTAAAATAACTATGTAATTTTTTCTGCTAAAATTTCTTTATACTCCATGATAAAAATTATCCTATAAGTTGCATTAATTAGGCTTTGAACTATTACCATGCTAAAATTCATTTAATGTCATACAGTAACTATCGATATTTTAATTAATTCACATTTTTCAGTTTTTATTTTTTTTAAAGAAAACTATCATGAAATTCGAAATGAAACCCAAAACAATTTACCTTGAGACCCTAGGCTAATACTATGCAAAAAATAATCAATTTCTGTCTGGTAGTTTTTGCGTGATTGACGAACAAATAAACAGACAGACAGACAAGAATTTTGCTGAGTGGTTTTTTAGGTTCTATAATCGACATATTAACCGACCTAATTTTTTATTTTTTTATATCTTTCATGTACAGAATTGACTTTTCTATCCTTTTATATATATAGAGATTATAGTTTTGAAGCAATAAAAAATTATATATCTACTCTACTGCAGTCGGGCTCTCTAGGGCATCAAGTCCTAAGCTGCACCAGGCAGCAAATACTCTAGCTACGCCACTGTATAGTACTAGTAGACCGAGTGACGCCGCTCAGTGATTGTTGACGTTACTATCCCACATGATGACGATCTCGTGAAGGCCGAAAAAGAAAAATTATCTAAATATTTGGAAATAGCCCATGAAATTGCCATGTAGGATGTCACTGCGACTATCATTGTGTCAATAGTGGATTCAGTAAAGGGTTTAATAGTGAAAAGCCTCGACCAACAACTTCAAAGGTTATCGCTTAGTTGTTGGATCAAGAACCAGATGTAGAATGCAGTATTACTTGAGACGATGAGTATTGAAAGGCGGTTCCTCTGTCTGGAGCGTTAGCCACCGATGGCTTTGACCCTTGTTCCACCCTCGGAAGTGTTTTTTTTATATATTTTTAAATGTATTTTTTACTACTGACTAAACTAACTAATTATACTTAAAAATGTAAAATTTATTTCTTTTATTTAATAACAGTATATATTGTATATATATACAAAATATAAGAAAGGACGCGATGAATATAAAAACTTTACAATTCTTTTCGCAAAGAAAAACAAGCTATTGGTATTCCAAAGGGAGTCCTCAAACTTGTTTAAGATGTTATTTCGGATAATGCTTAAAGTTATATTGTGAATGTCTAAATTACAACTTCTATTGCATTTTAAACACCTTTAGTCTTTGTATACTTAAAAAAACATTTTTAACTAACATTGCTAGCAGTTTCATGATCTACTGGCACTTTGGTTATTGCTCGACTATAGTAAATTCAAATATATTAATAGGAGATATTTACTAGAAAGACTTTCGAGGCACATCGGCACTGCACCTGACTGTAACCGTGACGGTAGTAAGTCCGATTCCCATGCGGAGGAATTAATTATTTCCATTTTTTCGCGCTGATATCAAGACAAAGTGCGATATTAAGTTCAGCTTCTCAATAATGTTATATCTTGAGGAATGGTCGAAATTTAGAGAACGTTTTGCTTTATATGTATTGTAAGTTCTCACTTTGTGCTACGTTTCATAATTAGTAGGTCCTGAAAATTAAGTGATCCTATAAGGGTTCCGTTTTTTTCCTTTTGAGGTACGGAATCCTAAAAGGAGATTATTCAGAATGTTAGCTTATTAGCTTATTAATTAAATTTTATATGGTCGTAGAGTAGTGATACAGCGTCTGACTGTAAGCATGATGGTTGTGGATTTCATCTCACTTGAAGATTTTTTTAACTCTATGCTGCATTCCGCACATAACAGAGTGAATAAATACTAGGATAGAATCTTTCAACTTCAACTACCTCTTCAATAAAAAATAAATTCAATTAAGAAAATAATTGCATAAAATAGAAAATAAGGACAAATGTGTATCGCACGCATTCTCCGGCTATAGTAAAAAGCAAACCAATCAAATACTGTTACGAAGGACCAGATGTTAATCTAACAATGGACGTTTAGAGTAACGATAAGTTACATGGAAGAAAGTGTCTGTATAAGTGGATTAACACTACTTTTCAGATGAATGTATGATGATGAAATAGTTAGGTCTGTTTTGTTACATTATTAACAATTTCATAAGGATTTTAGGCCGTCGTGGTGCATCGGTACATTGTCTAACCGTGAACGCGGTTCTGGGTTCGATTCTTACTCTTACTCAGAGGAATGAATTACTTTTATTTCCTCTCTTTATAAGACGACAAAACGCCACGCTGAGTTTGTCTGAAGAATTTGTTTGGCCGAACGTAATAATCTCAGGAACTAAAGTCTCAAACCTTAAATGTATATTTGTTTTGGATAATCCATTTATTGAGGTAGGCTATAGACTACATTAGG
>JAATLQ010032314.1:0-13773 GCA_013421005.1 Heliconius erato x Heliconius himera | reverse complement strand
AGTTCAAAGTTGTTTAACCTTTAGTAGTATTTTTGTAGTAGTAAGTGTTTATGTTATTGGGATCTATACGTAATCGCGTCACACGAAATACAGGTATGGATAAAAATCGTGAAATGAAAAAAAAATCCTACGTCCAAACTGTTGAGGCATCTTGATTAATTTCTTTAGGTATAGGTTTGAAATATTTTACCCTATATGCTGTTTCCGTAAATGGAGCGCTGCCTCTTCCACCCTGTATAGATATAAAAAAATTAAGGTTCATAAGAATGAATATAAATAATAGATAAATGTTAATAAATAATTTTGTTTCATTTTCAGGATCTATTGGAAAGGATATTCCGCTT
Organism: Heliconius erato x Heliconius himera; assembly: GCA_013421005.1. Lineage (NCBI taxonomy): Eukaryota > Metazoa > Arthropoda > Insecta > Lepidoptera > Nymphalidae > Heliconius > Heliconius erato x Heliconius himera. The sequence goes on along the minus strand of JAATLQ010032314.1, from coordinate 13,429 downwards.
ATTCGACGTGGAGCGACAAGACCACCTCGTACAAGAAGATTGGATTGAATTTTTGAAGGAAAGATTGAGGTAACTACAATATTTCTCAGATACAAAAAACCAAAATATTTATTTAATTTGTTTAATATACATAAATAAGGCCAGTCGTGGCGCAAAGGTGCAAGCGTGCGACAGGCTGTGAATTCGATTCCCGCTCGAGGACATGAAATATTTTCATTTCCTCGCTCTAGTAACTCCAGAATTCGTCGGAAAGTAATAACGTAAGTGTCTATAAGGAAACAAAATATTGTAAAACTTGAAAAAATCTACATAAATAATTCGTTCAGTGTTTAGCTTATTTAAATAAAATGCTAATAACGCTTAAAGACGTGGGTTCAAATCTTACTGTATTTAAATTAAACATAAAAATGCGCATATATACGCATGCATATAGAAATAAGCTAAACAATTATTTATGAAATTCATATTCCAGAGAAGAAAAAGAGCTAGACTTCGTAGAGCAAGTGGAGAGCGTCGCGTACGTGCTGTGCGGAGACGGCGTCATCACTCTAAACACTTTTCAATTGATATTGAAAAATAAAGTGGTAAGTTTATTGCTTTTCATTTAAATACAACAAAAAAAAACATAATTATCATGTTTCCGTTTTGCCGCGGATTTCAGAAAAGAGTCCAAATGAACCCGGTCTGGTAGGCTTGTGTGGGAACACAGGTCCAACCCAAAATTATCGAATGTATATATGTTATACTGTGACCTATCAACCGAGATGGATTCATCTCTGAGGAACCTAACCTACCCTACCTATCTACCTATTTAGTTTTAAAGAAGACCCTAGAGATGGTCGCAGGAACAATAAAAATATGGAAAAACTAAATTGGGACTACGGACTGACATTTTAATAGACCGCGACCGATATAATACCTTTATTGTTTTGTGATTCTTTCTTTTTGTTCGATGTTCATAATAATATTCGTTTTTTATTTTTATTTTGAATCTTACCTAAAATATTATTTTAGGTAACAAATAAACTACTAAAGCTAGTAGACACAGACGGCGACGGCTATGTGACAGCCGACGAAATCATGGAGTTTATAACCGCTGTGTCGAGCTGCAGGTACATCGTAACAATATATTTATTTTTAAAGTAAAAAGTCCACTTTTTTGAAGTGTAACAGTGTTTGGCAGTGAGGTGAATGTTTTTACTGTATATAATTATTAGGGGTTTTTCATTTAAAATATGTTACACGGGGGAAAGACCTGGCGATCTGTATCACAGGCAACCGTAGTTCAGGCATCAGTCTTCTTTCTGGTAACTCTGGTAGCAAGATAAAATGCATTATTCAGTTTCGTTACTCAACACGTACAAAATGTCTTGAAAGATTGCGCGTAAACGGAGAACGGCGTGTCTAACCTTAATTTCTCTCTGCCAATTTGAAATACAGCGTGAAGCAAAATTCAACGATCGAACCCACAACCACCTCGTTTACAGTTAGATGCTGTCACGATGTTGTCATTGCGATAAGATGGTCTGAACTACTTACTCTAAATATTAATAATTCTTTATTTCCCCATACAAATAGGCCTCACGTAGGCTTCGACAAGTGTAGTATAGATCGCCTCGAGCAATTATTCCGTCAGACGGCCGGAGACCAGAAGGAGATCACTAGAGAACAGTTTCAGAAGATTGTTGTCTCCAAGAATGTAAGTATTATTTAACCTAAAATACCTTTTGAAAACAGTATCAACGTACGTATAAGCTAAAGTATTTTTCTTGTTTACGTGTAGTATTAGAATAACACTTTAAAAATGTCAAAAATATTATTTAACCTTATATATTTTAACATATTGGTTACTTATAAGCTAGGGAGAAACTTGTCTTTTACAATGTTTTTCTATTTTACGTCGTGTTTCTAGACTAGACAGATATTTTTGTATATGTAATTAATTTTCAAAGTGGCATCTTGCGGCATTGCGTGTTGAGTGGCAGAACTCAACACCGCGCTTTGCTCACTTTTACAATTGCACCAATTATGCTTTATCTGTTTCATTGATGTAGTAGAATTAAAAGCTATGCTTATCCCTTTGATAATACGAAATATTTAAAAAAAATTGAATGACTAACAACACTTATCACTTGTCGCTAGTACTTCAGAGTATTTAGCTTAACTTCATGTTTTTTTATTAATTCATGTTTTTTTAATACAAAGATAATATTTTAATAATGAAGGATAATATTTGTTTACTTTCACCATTTAAAATTTCAGCCATTTTTCACTGAGCGAGTATTCCAAATATTCGATGGAGACCATTCCGGAACGATTTCTCATCAAGAGTTCATAGAAGCGGTGCATAAATTCGGAAGTCAGACGTCCGAAGATAAAATACGATTTTTGTTCAAAGTGTATGATTTGGATGGTAAGTATAGTTACTTTGTTTTAAATGAAATGATTTATTTAAAATATAATATTACATGTAATTAAAAAAATACATAAATCAACGAAATAGATGTAGGATAATAGGTTATTACAGAGGTTCTGGCCTTTGGGTAGGCTTTAAACGTTTTTTTACTATAAAAAAACAGTGATTAACAGTGGTAAACAGTGGTTCTGAGACGTTATCCAAATATTAACATTATTTTCTATCATCCACTGTATCAATGTGTTATTTATGGATAATTAATTACCTGTTTTTCTGATTTCCACATTCGTATAAAATCTCAGCTTGTGTTACTAGTTGCGAGGTCCACTCGCCTCAGATTTTGAACAATGTTTTATGTACCTAAATATAAACCAACTTTTCGTATTTTTAGACAGATGCTTAAATCTTTTTTAATTTATAACATGAACTTTTTATGTTTATATTATTACAAAAACAAAGTCTTGTTCAAAGGAAACTGCCGTCTAACGCCTATAGGCAATCAGCGTCTAATAAAAAAAATACTTGAAAATTTGGTAGAAAAGGTGATACTGTTTACCTTGCTAGATTTTACCTGTAAACTGTGAAGTGTCACAAGTCGCTGCTTAAAAAACACAGTAAAATATATTCAGTTAGTGATATTACTCCATTTTGACTACATTGTATAAAAAAATATTATTTCATAAAGGTGACGGTCTCATCCAACCTCGCGAGCTACAACACGTCCTGCGAGCATGTATGTTTGAAAATGGTATGCAGTTTTCTGAGGAACAGCTCTTGGAGCTGACGGCGGCCATGTTTGAGGACGCGGGGGGAAGTCCCGCCATTACTTATGAAGCTTTAAGGGACCAGCTTGATAAACATGGGGGATTATTAGAGAATTTGTCTATAAGGTAGGTTTTGGCTTTACATTGTGCTTGTAAGTATTGTTAATGTAGATATGTAGTTTTATAAATTAATTTATTTTCTCGCTTTGATGAGAAGATAAGGCGAGGCGTTGACTTCCGCCACTAATGTTGTGTCTTAACACCAGGTTCCCTCTGCAATCTGTGCTATTTGCGGGACATAGACGGGAAAAATAAAGTTTCTTAACACTAATTGACTATACTTACCCTCGGGAAAAGCGTGAATAAGCGTGAAGCTTCTATATTTTTAAATTACCAATATAAATTTTCCAGCATAGACAGGTGGCTGGTCCCGCCCAGCCCGCGGCCGCAGCCGGCGTCGCTCCGCCAGCGCCTCGCCAAGTTGAAGCCTTACCAGCTGTCGTTACCGTACTTTCGCAACAATTACGTTTACGTCACATATTTGATTGTTTACTTCCTTATCAACTTTGCTTTGTTTACGGCGAGGATTGTGGAGTATTGGGATTACAATGTGTTTGTTATTTTTGCTAGAGCGTGTGGTAAGTATTGGGAAAATTGACTCATAATATCTATATGTATGTATATTTAGAAGTTAGAGTTTCCCCGAATGCCTAAGGAGAGGGAATGTACCATTAAGACAGACAAGACAGTTCGTTCCCCGCGTACCGTAGAATTCTCGAAGCACTGCGTGTGTGGCGAAATTTAATACTGTGCTTTGTCTTGTTAATAGTACGAGGAATCGGGTTTTTTTTATATTTTAAATATTTGTGTATGTCCATATTTAGAAAAAAAAACTTATTAAGAATATGTATATTATAAAAAAAATATCGAAGCGTACGTATGTATAAGAATTTCGACGTAGCTCGACGAGAACGTATGGCTTAGTTGGTCAGAGCGCTTGAATGGTTTCCAAGAGGCGTGGGTTCAAATCTCGCTACATTCAAATTTTTATACATTTTCTTAATAAGTATTTAAGGGAATAATTAGTTGCATTGTATGGGAATTTTACCCACAACCGTTGAATTTACAGTCGTCAGATGAAGAAATCATTGAACATTCTATTCATCTGTATGCACACTTTTCCGCAGGCCAGTGCCTGAACTTCAACTGCTCGTGGGTGCTGGTGCTGATGCTGCGGCGCTCGCTGACGCGGCTGCGCGCGACGGCGCTGGGCGCGGCGCTGCCGCTCGACCACCACGTGTACCTGCACAAGCTCACCGGCGTCGTGCTGCTGCTGCTGGGCCTCGTGCACTCCGTCATGCACCTCTGCAACTTCAGTGAGTCTTTGTACTTCAAATGTTCTTTCTAATTTAGTACTCATTTAATTTAAATTATTATAATATGACTGCTACAATATAATTAATGTATGTTTTTGACATCGCTGTAAGAAAAATTTTACATTTTTTTAGTATCTAAAGGTGGGGTTAAGTAATTGTCTTTCAATAAAATAATGCTAAGAAATATTTTAAGATAACATTTAAAATTTGAATTTGTTACATTTAAAATTTTAAATATATTTCTTTCTTGAATGTGGAATAACATTTTAAAATGTTAAAAATATATATTTTTCCTTAATAAATGTTTTTTATAAATTTGATTTTAGTCACTTAAATTTTGTTTAAAAGCTTTTTTGTGGCTTTCGGATTATATTCTGATTAACAATAGTTACAATGTAATACTTTTCACTGAACCAATAGATGTATCTACTTATACAAATTGACCAATATTGTAGCGTTACATAACGATTCTTATATAATGAATTAAAACAAAAATAAAAAATAGAAAATCAAATTTTGGTGGACGAGACGAAAAAGGTATGGTATAAGGAGATGTTAGCATTTGACGTTCCATTTCCCCGGGGCAGCGCTCGTGGTGGTGCACGACCCGGCGCAGAACCCACGCAACCTGTCGGCGGCGGAGTGGCTGCTGACTCTGCGGCCGCGCGCGCTGGGCCTGTGCGCCGGCTGCGCCAACCCCACCGGCCTCGCGCTCGCCGCCGCCGCGCTCGCGCTCGCCGCCTCCTCGCGCGCCGCCGTGCGCCACGGGGGCTGCTTCGAGGTACAAGTTGTTGAAATTATTTCGTAAACTCAAAAGGAAAATAATATAAAACTAATACTGCTTGGGTTAGCGAGGTTCTTGAGGCTGGGGATCAGGAAAAGGGACTGAGGAGAGAAAAGAAAAAAAATATAAAAAAAAAGAAAACTAGATAGATACTTGGAAAAATATAAGTTCATTTATAATATTTTCACGTTGAAGAATTTATCATAATGCAATAAAGAGTCACAGCATCCATCAGTAAACGCGACAATTGTAGATTCAATGCTACGGGTTATTTTCCATTTTCTTGCTCTGATAAAGCGTAACATTAGGCAGCATTTTGAGATAAACTAGGGATGCCTGAGGGATGGATGATAAGCATGCTAGACCAAGTTTGCAATAAATTGTTAATAAAGTGTTTGTTTGAATGTTGTAATAAGCAGCTATATTATGTAGTTACTTACATGTTGCTAATACAAATTTTAGTCATTAGTGGATAAACGATAAAAAGACACACATATGAGTGAAGCATAAACAGCTACGAACTACGAACTTTGTAGTTACTAGTCTAGTCTGTGGTGTGTGCAGTACTGTCAACCGAAAGACAAAGGATTGAGAAGGTAGAGTTCAGATATGTGGAACACATTATCGAAATACTGACTTTGATGTTACGATGTTTTCATTAATGCAACATCGATGTTACGATGTTATCATTAATGCAACATCGATGTTAAATCATCGATATTTTATCTTATAACATCGATGATCATCGAAAACCGATGATCATCGGGCATCCCTAAGATAAACCAATTTTTAATAAAATGCATGTTGCATTATTTCAAAAAGTCATCAAAAATAAACGACAGAGTGTTTTAACACATTTAAATTCTGTGCAGAATACAGCGTGTATCTAATATTTATATTTTATTGTGTCCAGATATTTTACTTCGCACATCTACTGTACATACCATTCTGGATATTGCTTATACTCCACGCACCTAATTTCTGGAAGTGGTTCCTAATACCGGGAGTCATTTACGTCATTGAGAGGATCATGAGATTGGCTTGGATGAGGTAAAAATTATATATAAAATAAAAATATGTAAAATTATTATTTTTTGCTCTGTCCTATATATATTATATTAATAACTAGTTTACTCGCTTCTTTTTATATTAAAACAATATTTGCATGTTTTTAAGGGATAGGGATAGTGTATTTTACACTTCACAAATTGTAATTTAAACATTTTTTTAGTTTATTACATTTTGTTTGCAAAAATTGTGTATGTCCGATTAAAGAGATTTAATCGGACATATAGATAGACAAACAAAAAATTTAAAATTGTTTTTTTGTTACATTATTGTGGCATTAACTATATGCATTTAAAAAAACGATAATGTTAAAATAACAGACAGCGTGTATATGTGCGCAGGTCGGAGGTGGGCAAGACGTACATCGAGTGGGGCGCGCTGCTGCCGTCGCGCGTGACGCACGTGGCGGCGCGCCGGCCGCCGCACTTCGAGTTCGCGGCCGGCGACTACGTGTTCGTGAACGTGCCCGCCGTCGCCGCGCACGAGTGGCACCCCTTCACCGTGAGCAGCGCGCCCGACATGCAGGGTAGTGCGGGGAGGGGAGAAGGGGAAGGAGCGAACAAATGAAGATCGAACCCACAACCAGTCGGTTTTACAGTCACACTTCGTGCTACTGCGCCACGACTGGCCTCATTTGTTGTTGCTGTCTCGTAACCAGAATGAAAAAAATATAATTTACAATATTGCATTTCCTTGTGAGGGAATGAAGTGGAAATCGAACTCACAACCTGTAGCATTTACATGCGCTTGTGTACCACAACTGGCCCCAAGAATCAAATGTTAAACCTATGCACTTATTATTCCATACAGATTATATCTGGCTGCATATCCGAGGAGTTGGCGAGTGGACAAACCGACTTTATTCCTACTTTGAGGAAGAACAGAAAAAATCAAAATCCAATGAAAAATCGCATGAGTAAGTAATATTGGTATTATTTAATTTAATTTATGTTAATACACGCCAATCTCAAAAACAGCTCTACCTATTTAAATGCAGCTTTCACTATTCTTTTCTTAAGAATGGATCATGAATAAATAACTATTTATAATATAGGTTCATGAATAAAGGATTTCCTCAAAATCACTATAAATTACTATTTCTTTGAATAGTTTCTTAAGCTTTAGATTTCAATGTATAAATATTGACTATAAAATAATGATGTTATTAAAACCCGATAGTAATTTAGATTGATTAATAAATAATCGTATAGTTCAAATGTATTAGTTTATAAATAAAATTATATTTTCCAGTAAAGTCCGTCGTAACTCCAGTCGAAGTATCTACAGCAGACGAAGGAGCTCCTCAAAGAACCGTAGCGTTGATTATTCCCCTTTCGCCTTTTCTAATGACGCTTTTACTATCGAAGAAGAGAACAATGGACACAATGGTGAATATAAATTTTGAGATATTATTAATTACATTTTCTTTTTGGCTCTACGCTGTCTCCGACATATATCAGGCAGAAGGAACCTCATGTAAATGCACACTATTTTGTGCCTTTCGCCCCAATTCGAGACAGTGGCGGAACTAAATGATGCGCACGGTTTTATTAGAGAAATTGAAATTCGTTCCCCCAAGTGAGGTTTAGACCCACATCACGTTTGGGTAATTAATTAACAGGTGAAACTCAAATGAGCGTGTTTAATAAGATATTGTATAATGTTGTAAATCAAAAAACTACAAAAATATTTTCTTACTATCCATCTACTTTAAGGAATTTAAGCTCATTGATTCTTGAAAAAAACCTTTCGGATATTTTATAGTAAATAATTTACCTTAAAGAGATCTTGAAAGAAATAAATACGTTCAACAAATAAATGAATTTTAACAAATGTATGATTGACACTTACAGTACGTTCGACGAGTCGTGGTCGCCCTGAAATTAGCTGTAGATGGAAACTATTTGTAAAATTATTATTTTGTAACCAATATGCTCTACTATTTCTTTTAGTACAACCGTCAGTGTCTCCGGCAGTGACACGGCCCTCTTTCCTCTCTCCGCTCAAACTCTTGGAGAAGTCCCGCTCGATGCCAGATGTTAGGAACGCGAAGAAACAAAATAGTAACAAGTTTGTGATTTTTTTGTCTTTTTTATGGTTCCGTACATTTTAAGGAAAAAAGGATAAGATCACTTTGTTGTTTGTCAGTCTGTCTGTCTGTCTGTCTGTGTGTCTGTCTATGTCTGTCTGTCTGTCTGTCTGTCAAAAAGAGCCTTTATCTCAGAAACACTTGGAGCCATTACCGCCGATGACGTCCTACCATACCGCCACGTAGTGTTCATGATTGAATTTATCAATCTGTTAGCAAATGCAGCATAAAAAATATTATAGGTGGTATATGGGCGGAGCCGCGAGTGGGCCGCTAGTTATTTTATAAAACCTGAAAGTTTCTCTGCAAATATACGTAACACCTAAAAAAGGTAAGTACGATTACGATACGTGTGAATAAGAATTGATGACCCTATCGCGTCATAGTGGCGTGATCGGTAGGTGTCGTATAGAAATATATAAGTAACTTACATAATATTCCTAACATTACATAATATTCTTAATTATATATTGAATAAATATTCGTATAATTCAAGCGAGCGAAGCCGCGTCCGGGTCCGCTATTATGTAAATATATCAATCGCGATTTGAATAACACACATTTGATAGTTATAATCAAAATTAAAAAAAACTAATGATTTTCCAAAAAAAAGTGATTGTTAAGATATGTATAGAAAAGCGAAAATTATTTGCAAGGTAAGTGATATTAAGTTACGGTTACAATTTAAAATTAGCCTAATGTGTTTACACTAGGTATACATATAAATATGAGGAACATAAATTCATTTCCTCTGGTAACAAAGCAAAATGCGTCGTTTAGTCGGTATGTGGGGAACGGAGTGTCTTAACACTGGTAACCTGACCTGTCTGCCTGGTCTGGAAATAAATATATATAATATGAATGTATTCGTTGTAACTTAGTGTTGCATATTGTTTTATTAGAAAATCTTGTTAAATATATTAAATATTTATATTTCTCAGACTGTAAACGCGATGCAGGTTGCAGGTCCCCTTTATCACAATATCTATAAGTTCACATTTATCACTCTTTCCTTCTGCTTATCCTGGTATAAATAAAACAATATTTTAATATATTCTATAATAATTTACTTATTACACAGAGCCAGTAAGGAAATCTTAATGGAGTTCTTAACTAAAGGTTAAGTAAATACGATAACTCATGTGTATCGATAACATTAGATTGTAAACAAAGTATTAAATATTATTAAAGTAATTTAAAATTTAGCATTCAATACGTTCAGAAGTGTCGGTAAGATTCATATTATTATATCATTAAACTTAGAAAATATATAGAGATTCTATTTTTTTTATAAGAGTTAATTAAAAATATTTTTCAAAACATCGCGCGTTGAATGGCGGAACCCAACGCCGCCACAGCGTGAACAATATTTTTTTTTCAGCTTCACGCTGTATTCTGCATACAGTAGGCGTTAATAGGGAGCCTATGTGTTAAGACTCTCCGTTCCCCATTTTACGTCGAATTCTGTAGGCATTGCGTGTTGAGCTAGTACATCTAGAGATATTTATTATTGAGCTAGTGGATCTAGAGATATTTTCTGGTGGGCTGGACTTTAGTGTTTTTTTTAAATTTTCGGGACATTTTATGTTATAAGTAAAATTTCTGGGGTGGGCACGGCTCCCACCAATGCTCCGCGGTGTGGTGTTTATGGCGGATCTCAACGCGGCGGCCTTCACTGCAACAGCAGAGCGAAGAAATGAATTAAATATTTCATTTCCTCGAGTGGGGATCGACCAAACGTCATGAGATCGGACCTACAACCTTCGCGTTTACATTCATCCATTTTTAATCAACATTTATTATATTTTTTTAATTAATAATATAATCTCATTAACTCTCACAGGTAACATGGAAAAGATTATCTTAACATTTTTTGTACTAGCGTCTGTAGTAGCTGATGAAGGAACTATATACATGAAAGGAAAATTAACTGACATTCTACTCAAAGACAGCGGCTGCGACTTCAGAATAAACGACCGCACCAGTCCATCTACAGTCGAAAACCCAAGATTCTGCCATTTTCTAGTCCAAGCGTACCAAGAAAAACAATCTATAAGTATACAAGTTAGAGTTGCCAGCGGAAACAGTGAAACAAACAATTTTCAATACAACATTAGCTTCCTCGACAGTCCGGCAACATGGCCGAGCACAGAAATGAAATATGAATTACATACATTTAAATACCAATTAGTGGGTAAAGTTACCGATGTTAGGTATTATACACAGGGTAATAAGTGCTATATAGCAATCGACACAGGGTTGCCAGTGCGAAATAATAATATATATCATTTTACTGAAGATTTAAATCTATGTGATATAGCGGTTAGTGCTTTGTATTCGAAAGATACAGTTAGTGTGATGGCCAGCGTGGACTTGCATGCGGGTTATGCTAACGATGTATTAGCTTTAAAACTTATTAAAGATTGTTAGTCAATTTAGAAAAAAAAATTGTAAACCAAGAGGCGTGTTCGTTTTGTTTAATTCTTTTAATATTTTATAAAATATTTTTCTATTCTTAGTGTCGATAAGAGTAAAAAAAATTAAAAGTAAGTTAAAAAAACTTAACAACAAAATATGTATACATATATAGGTACTAATTAAAATCTATAAAATTTACATGACTGTGTATTTATTTATCTTGCTTGCTTCAAATCTACCGCAATTATCATGGTTCTGAAGAATCGCTTGACCTGTTACCTGCTGCCGAATTTTCTAACCGCACAGTACGTCACAAGCTAGAACACCATCCACACCACCTGGATAGATGGCACTCCACTACTGTGCGGTTTCGTAGGACCTTTCTTCCACGCACCAAGCAACTGTGGAATGGCTTACCTAGGAACGCTCGTTTGCCTTGTCTTTTCCATATAAAAAAAAGAAAAAAAAAATCCAGACACCTTACAACACAATGGGCACGGTGAATTCTAAAATGGGAAATAGTTTCTTCTTTGTCTAAATATTGATTTTTATTATTCTTTTGTAGATTACTTAATATTTTTTCAAGATTATTAATAAATAAAATAAAATGTATATAGAGAGGAGCTCGGACATGCTTTGAGTTATTTTCCCAGCAACATAATGTAAACCTGCCCTATAAATCCATGGAATGCTGAGTAGTTCCGTCCTTAATTTTCATTAATTCTCTTCTAGTCTTCACACGTATCATCGTTCGGAATCCACGTACACTCTGCCCGAAGGTACCAACCATTCAGCAGTTAGGTGTTCAGGAGAAAGCAATGTGGCTATGTCAGGGGCAGGAAGTGCAGCTCTATCTCTGGCGCACAGTTTCCGTTACATGAGGACCAAGCCACCTATAATCGCGTGTAAGCCACCGAGCGAGGAAAGACGACGGTCTAATGAAAGTATTTTGAGTATTGGTAAGTTAAATTTGGTTAGATTTTTTTGTATTACTATATAGTAATATTTTTTTTATGCATGCTGCATATAGCGGGGTAATTAGATTGAACCGAGTGTCAAAACACCCCGATTTATAAATAAATAAAAATAAAAATTATACGTATATACCTATATTCTTTTGTTATATTTCCGAAGCTACCATGGCGCAATAGAGCAGCGTTTGACTGTAAGCAAGATGGTTGTGGGTTCGATCTTCGCTCGAGTGATTGATTATATTTTAATTATTTTCATTTTTCCGCTCTAATAGACAAAATGCGGCGTTAAGCTCCATCACTCATCATGCAAACTTCAATATAAATACGTTGAAAATCGGGTGGTATATGAGAAACAGCCTTACCTTTAATAGTCTCACCTCCTATATCCTCGTTCGTTTGTTTTAAATATTATAGCAAGACGCCGCCTCTCGAAGAGTATTTCCCCGGACAAGGATATAGAAGTGAATGATAAGCCGGATATCAATACAGAAACTTCTTCACACATTGCCCCTGAAGAAGATGACGGCAACTATCACATTACAAAACCGCTTGAGGTAGGTCAAGTATATAAAAAAAATATGTATCTATTATGTTATTAACCATTAAAAATTTATTAGTCATTCAGGCTTTTTTAAGAATACTATGATGTTTTATGGTAAATACGAAGATTAGATCTTTACTCAATAAATAATTATAATAAGTATTTAATGTTTTTTTTATTTTTTTACTTCAATAAGAAAAACATCTTAAAATTGGACGGGAAATGAGTTGTATTTTATTTTGCTTATTTCTTGGCATGTGGAATTTAGTGTATTTGAAGACATTCTGTTCCTCATGCACTTCACAATTTTTAAAACATTGCGCGTTGAGTGACGGGACTCAACGCCGGGTTATTATTAACCCTTAATTTTATCCTATACTCTCTTAAAACAAAAAAAAAAAATACCTATCACTTTTCACATAGATTTACCTAGATGGTCCATATGGAGCTCCCTCATCCCACATCTTCAAAGCTTCCCACGCGGCGCTCATCGCCGCAGGTATCGGGGTTACGCCGTTCGCGTCCATCCTACAATCAATAATGTACCGACACAGAGCTACGAGGGTGTCCTGTCCGCAATGCCATCACGCCTTCGCCACACAACAGCTACAGCCTAATATGAACTTGAAAAAGGTTAGTATAGAAATTTTTTCGGCTTAACTCTCGTCACTCAAAACATTAATTTTCCCGCTCCGCCATATTTTTGAGACATTGCGTGTTGCGACAGTGGTGTTCACAATTCATTTCTTCAACTGGGAACTTTTTGAAAGAGATGAAGAAAGGACGGAATGCAAGATCAGTGTAAATAGTAAGATATTAGAACAAGTGAATGAAGTGGTATACTTGGGAAGTATGTTCAGTAGAGATGGAAGATACGAGATGGATGTGGAAAGGCGTATTGCTGCCGGTAACAAGGTTAACGGAGCCTTAGCTGCATTGATGAGACGGCGAAACGTCAGCACAGCTGCGCGTTTGGCCGTACACAATGCAGTTTTGGTA
>JAATLQ010032313.1:0-13771 GCA_013421005.1 Heliconius erato x Heliconius himera | reverse complement strand
GTGGGGAACGGAGTGTCTTAACACTAGGTTCCCTCTGCCTACCCTGCTATGTGCGGGATACAGCGTGAAGCTAATTTTAATTTATTTTAATTCAACACAGAGATAAAGAACGATCTTGAAAGAAATATCAAGTAAATACAAAGATATTTTGGTTGGTTCGTTCATATAATATATGTAACTAATTTAAAAACTGTATAGGAGTTAATATGCAATTAATACAGTTATTTTACAAAGAATATCATGAATCCTACAACCTAAATTAAATTATTCACTGACATCAGCACATTTAACAGAGTTTTAGAATTATGATGAGACGTATATTATATAGGTAAAAAGAACAAAAAGTTACAAAAATATATACGTGTATAACATAATTAACTTTATGTATATTTTATAAATATCAAATATCAACAATGGTCGTATTTTTTTATTTAAAACAATCAAAAATTCTTTGACGATAATGTCGTAAAAAAATCATATTACAACTCATTATAGTTGTCAATCGATTGTGCTTATTAAATCAGTAATCATGTATTTTAAGCGGGCGAAGCCGTGGGCGAGCCGCTAGTAATATATATAGTTTCAATGACATTCAGTTTCCGGTGTATTTCTTCCGATGCCCTTCGGGAATGCGGGCTCCTTCACAATACTTGTTGTGCTCCGTTTTTATTTAACGTGTTAGCTGCACTTTCAATTGGTTATATCTGAAAATTGCTACTATAGTATGAGCGAAATCGTGTAAAAGAGGGTAGACGTAGGTGAAAAAGAAACTCTATGTGAAGTCATGTTTTATATATTGGGTGATACATTTCACTTATTGTAATTACGTAGAAACTCAAAATTATTCTGAGAGAGATAGTGTTTTAGTCTTGCTTTTAAAAAACGTTAACCGTTTCCAATTTCTAATGATAGTATAAATTGATATATGCTATATTTATTAGTGTGTAATTAAGAGTTTTAGGTTTTACTCTTTATCTCGCATAAACCAGGGAGAAAAAGGACTCCTAGTTAAAAGACAAGCCGTCTCGCACTTTCTGCCCAATTTATAAGATATTAAGTGTTGAATGGTAAAACTCAATCAGCGCTTGGGTTTGTTACTAATGGAAAAAAATAATTTCCTCTTGTTTAATCTCCAGGAATCTAACCAAGTGCAAGTAAAGTCTGGTAAGCCTAAAGTCACACATTGTACTGTTGCGCCACAACGGTCTCGATAAATATGCATATATACCGTAAAAATATCAGTCGGATAAATCTATAATTGACAACGGATAGAATCTATATAGAATATTATTTTAATTAAAGGCTCATTCTTTACACTATCTCAATACGTGGCACTCTACAACTGTAGAATGGCCTAACTGTGGCAGTGTTTCCAGGTCGATACGACTTGGGCACCTTCAAAAAGCTCTTCTATTTCCACCTTAAAGGCCAGCAACGTCTGCTCTGGTGTAAAACGGGGTTATGGGCGGCTTCTCGTTTGCCTTGTCTTTTCCATTAACAAAAGAAAAAAAATATAATAGTTAAACACAGGGGCACAAAGTATGACTGTAAAATTAACTGGTTGTGGGTTCGATCCGCACTCGAGGAGATGAAATATTTATTTTAATATATAATTCCATTTCTTTGCTATAGTGACGTGGCGAAGAATTCCGCCACTCAATACGCAATGCCTCTAGAATTCGGCGGAAAGTGGGGTACAGATTGTCTTAACACTAGGTTTACTCTGCCTACCGTGCTGTGTTCGGAATACAGCGTGAAGCTGAAGTAAAAGTCAAAGTCAAAGTCAAATAGTTTTATTCAAATTAAGAAGTTACATGCTTCATTTTTTGAACGTCAAATAATTTACCACCAGTTCACTAAAGTTAATGCCTCAGACCTGAGAAGAACCGGCGTAAGAAACGAGGCGGTACTTATTAGTATATAGTAGTATAGTAAATACTTATACAATTTTTTCATAATGACACTATATATTACTTTTGATAACACTCCAATATCATTCACGAAAAGTTGAGGAGAAAGTAGTAGATAATAATATTTACTACAAATATGATCAATTCAATTCTCCGTTTAGAAAATACCAAAAACCGTGATATAGAAAATATTAATAAGTTATTACAAAAAAATGCCTATTTCTTCGTGATATATAGTAAATATCATATACTCAGTCAGTCTACCTAATAATCATTATTGGAGTTGTAACAACCAAATATTTGCTTCTTGTTTCTTATATTAATAATGGCTCATTAGATATCTAATATATTTTGTTGTTGAGAATAAATAAAAATACCTCTGAGACTCAGAAAGTAACATAAATTAATTTTTAACAAAAAAAACCGACTTCAAACAATGAACTGAAAAATAAAAAATAATTTTACATAAAACGTACTTTGATTTGTTTAAACAAAAATAATTAAAAAAAAACATTTTATATTTTCGAAGTCGGTGCCTCAACAACCAACAACCTTCTTTTTTAAAGAAGTCGGTTAAAAAGAGATAAAGTACCTAAATCAAGATTGTATTCACATAAGCCAGTAATTATTACATAATTCATCAAATCTAATTAAACTCGTAACGCGTTAATTATAAGCTTTAAATTATAAACAGAAAGACAAATGTGATTTATTTAAGGCAACAATATTTCAATATCACAAAAATATCACAATAAAAAAATGCCTTTAATTTTGTCACGTAATACCTACATGTCTATACATGATGACGGCGGGTTCGAATACCGGACGTAATTTATTATTAAAATATATGGTTACTTGAGGCCATCATGGCGCAAACAGTGTCATTGTAGACGCGACGCTTGTGGGTTCGATTCCTACTCTAAGTCGCTATGCAGGATACAACGAAAAGCTAATTTAATATTATTGTTTCATGATTTACAATTAATATAGTAAAATGTGTATCAATACATACACATAATAAATTTGATATAAGAAAAAAAAGTTAAAAAAAAACTTTATTTATATCTATAGCAAAATAAATTTACAGTTACTAAAAAATAACACACAATTTTCAAACATTTACCAACAAAAGTTACGAAATCACCGAATATAATTTAAGTATTTCTATAGAATGGATATTGCACAGGCGCCTCTCGGACTATAACAGGTCCGCGATGCTAATATTAGCTATTAATAATGCGCATTATTCGAAATGGCTTTTAATAATAGACAGTATACAGCGTTACAATAATAATATCATTAATCAAACTGATAGCTTGTTTCAAACATTTATATTAATAATTTAAATGTAAAAGTTATGTATTTATTGTTTATTACTTTTGCACGCTATTTAAATGTTATAGTATTTTTTGTTTATGGGCGAAATAATGTTAAGAATAATCAGTTTCACGTTGTATCCCGCTCACAGCTGGGTAGGCATAAGGAAGCTAGTGTTAAGACTCATCTCAATATAAATAATTAATTATTTCTTTCCCCAGAATGGGAATCGAACCCACAAACGTCGCGTTACAGACGTACGGGGAATAAATTCTCTACTATACTCCATTAATAAAATAAATTGCGACATTGAGTTCTGCTACTCAACACATCATGTCTTGAAAATTGGCCGAATTAGGGACGGACTGTCTTAACACCAGGCAGAGAGTTGCCCATCTTAATATACGCTATATGCAGTATCTAATACCTGCATATTTAGATATAACAAAGATATAGTAGTACACAAGAGGCCAGTCGTGGCGCAGCGGTACGAGGTGTGACTGTAAAACCGACTTGTTGTGGGTTCGATCTCCACTCGAGGAGATGAAATATTATTATTACTTAAATTTATATTTCCATTACTTCGCTCTGGTGTCGAGGAGAAAGTGGGGAACGGAGTGTCTTAACACTAGGTTCCCTCTGCCTACCCTGCTGTGTGCGGGATACAGCAGGAAGCTGATTTATTTTTTGATTTATAGTACCCAAAAAAATAAAGTAAATCAATTTTTGTTTTAAAATTAAATTAAACTTTTATGTGGTTAATACTGTAAGCCTTAGGATTCAGCAGAACGTGTCGTAAAATATCAATTGAAAACACGTTCAATCGAAATATTATAAACTTTGAAAGATCCTCGAATTTGTTGAAAATTGAAAATGTTTCCTAGGTATTGTCTTCTTATACAAGTATTTTTCTTTTTTATCAAAAATGTGATAAGTTTTTATTCTTGACTTAAAAAAGTAGAATACAGTTGACACATCGGTAATTAAAATATCATTACAAGAAACATACATATGTGTACAATTTCTCCTTACAAAAGTATATTTACGTAGGTTATAACTATTAAGTAAATTTTTAAAAAATCAGCTTCACGCTATATCCCGCACATAGTAGGGTAGGCAGAGGGAATGTACTGTTAAGACACTCTGTCTAAAGTAGTCGAAGTAGTCTATGTGATATATCTCTCCGATTTTTTGATTGCTTTATATAAGCTTAATACTTATTTAAATACTATTAATAAAATGAAGCTTAATTTTTTCTGCGCTCCAAGGGACCGTAGACCTATATTTGGTATTAATGTGTTATTTGGGAAAAGCTATGTAAATATAATTACAATTAGTTTATTTGACTAATAGACTAAACAAAACATCTTTAGTAAAAGAACTAAAATAAAGACCAGTCGTGGCGCAGGGCACAATAGTGCGACTGTAAGCGTGACGGGTGCGATTCCCACTTAGCCTAAGATCCCAGGGCTCGCAGACCTACGTCATTTTAGCGAAGCTGAAATTTTGAGAACTTAGTCCCCCTTTCAGACCGGCGGGACCCCTTCAGAGGTACCGCCAAATAAAGGCACATCTCTGTCTGGGAGGACGATTGAGCCATTGAATTGGTCTGGGTGTTTATAAGGGAGTCTTCCAATAGTTCATAAACAAATTAAAGCTTGTTAGTATAACGTAGTTTGCCCCAATTGTAAACAACCTTTAGTACGTCTGGCAGGAGTAAAGGCCCACCAGCAACGGTCTGGTATATTTTGTTTACATTATTCTTAAAAATATAGTTAAAGTAATATAGTGTTTTTTTTTTATAGTTAAATGTTGTATCTTAACGAGTTTACGTTACCATTACTATTTTCAAGTACGTAAACAGTATTAACTACATACTAGACTATTAATCTTAAAAATTTAAGCTTTGTTGAAATGGCGTAGGTCTGGGAGCCCTGAGATCTCATTCTTACTCTGTCGATAGACAGGCATGTGCGCTATACCGCGTGAACCTAAAACAAAAAAATATTTCATTTTTAAGATTCCTGCAGCCTTTGATTTTTAAATTTAGAGAAAACCTAATGTAAAACACTCTGTTTACCGTATCTCATCTCATAACAAAAGCGAGAAAATGAAAATAATTTATTCCTTCGAGTGAGACGTTCTACTAGACTATCTGTCTTCTAACTACATAATTATTAGAAAAACTACATAATTGCTAGAAAATAATCTAACAAGCGAGTAATTAAAAGAATGAAACCATTATCAGTATTTATCCTGTCTTTATAAAAAATCTATAATCTATAAGTAATAAATATTCAAGTACTCAACAGAGACAAAGTCAAATAATTTTATACAAAATAAGAAGCTATGCATGTATATATATGTATATGCTTAATATTTTGAAAGTCAAACAATTTACCACCAGTTCACTAAAGTTAATGCCTCAGTTCTGAACCGGAAGAAGAACCGGCGCAAGAAACGAGGCGGGACTCTTTTTAAGTTATACTTATACAAAGTAATAACATATTAAACAGAATGTTTTTCGTTCAAATTACATATTTTCAAAAACAATTCCATAAATATATCTAATAAGCATTCGTATAGTTCAAGCGGGCGAAGCCGCGTCCGGGTCCGCTAGTATATATATATATATATATACATATGTTTATGCTTCATTTTTTAAACGTCAAGCAATTTACCAACATTTCACTAAAGTTAATTCCTCAAACCTGAGAAGAACCGGCGCAAGAAACGAGGCGGGACTTATCTTTAAATGAATTTTATACAAAGTAATAGCATATTAAACAGAATACTAGAACACACTCGTCTGACGCACCGTAAGTACTGTATAATGTGCATGAAGCCATACGAGATTAGTATTAACTGCGTACATGCAGTTACCTACTGGCGCACTTTTCTCTTATATAACTATATTTTCTGTTATATAATTGCAAATTCACTAACAAAGTACCGTGGTTCTTTATATAAAGCATATGTGGAGGCCAGTCGTGGCGCAGGGGCGCAAAGTGTGACTGTAAAATCGACTGGTTGTGGGTTCGACTCCACTCGAGGGAATGAAATATTTATTTACATTTACATCTTCACTTCTTCGCTCTGGTATCGCGGCTATGAGTTCCGCCATTCAACACGCAATGCATCAGAACTTGGCGGAAAGTGGGCAACGGAGTGTCTTAACACTAGGTTCCCCCTGCCTGCTCTGCTGTGTGCGAGATACAGGATGTATTTATTTGACATAAATAAATACTATAATTATTTAATAACTTTACTAAACAATTTAAGAAAGTTGCTTAAAAAACATACTTTGAAATTAGTTTCCTTTTATGTTTTGTTAATTCATTTATCTCATCATATCCAAACACCTATATTCAATATACTATACTATCTTTGACCTGCGGCTTCACCTCGTGATCAAATCGATCGAGTTGTGTATTCAAACAAGTAGTTCCTGAGATATAGATTGAGATAATAATAAATAAACGCCTTATAAAACAAATAATTATATAATATTTAAATCAATACTATCTAGATAAGAATGCGCTAAGCTGTTCTATATTCCGTGATGTAGTACGTACCGTTGTATGGGATAAAGGTGGGGTAACAATAGCGGTAACCTTTGAGGTTCCAGCTCAAGGCCGCGCTCGCTGCGCCTATCACGATTTGAGGCTATTTCTTTAGAAAGTCATCGATATCAGTTTATATTTTACTTAACGAAAGAACGTAGGTCGTAAATTGGTTTCTATGTATATTTTTACGCAAAGTACATGATGGTAGTGTTAAGACAATATGATTTTTATTTTAACGATATTCAAGTGATATTTCACGCTTAGAAAGGGTTAGAAGGGGTTATTCTTAAGACCACCTAAAATTTGTAAAAATACCAATCTATTCTTAGTTATTTGACTGTTTTTAAGACTATAAATCGTATCAGAGTTAGAAAGTGGAAGTAATTTAAATGTAATTTTCCTTCGAGGGGTTCAAACCCGGAACAATTGAGTCAGACTGTCTTATTGCGCCATAGTAACCTTCATATTTACTTTCATAGCTTCACGCTGTATTCCGCAGATAGCAGCATAGGCAGAGGGAAGGCTGAGGGGAGGCTAGTGCTGAGACACTTCACTGTCCATTGAGGCCCTCCTGTTCTCCATTTTCCACCGAATTCTTAAGGCATTGCGCGTCTATATATTGCGTGTTTGTAATCACTTTATAATTAGTCATTTAAAATAATGACCTAGAAAATTATCTATCGTGAGATAATAATTAACAACTTACGCCATAATATTTATTAACGATAGTCATAATAATTGGAGATTCTTTTGTTTTTATCCTTGTTTTTATTAAGTGAATATAAATAAATATTTCTTTCTTATATAAAGTTAATTAAAATAAGATAACAAAATAAAAATTATCACAAATTGAAATATAAGAAAAATATATAAATAAAAACAAATGATAAAGTAATATACAATTCGCGAAGTCTAAGCTAAGCTTTGTTTATATGCAGTGTAAGTGTGACGTCCATTGCTTGGCCTAGACTATCCTTATTGAACTATTTAAAAAAATAAATAGTGTCACGTCACATATAGCAGATTACATAGAGGAAACTTAACGCTAAGACACTCCGTTGCCCATGTTCCACCAAACTTTCGAGACACTGTGCTATTTTTTATTACCAAAGCGAAAAAAAAATGATAATTATTTCACCGAATGGGAGTTGAACTCACAACCGTCGTGCTTTGAAACCGACGATGTGCAGCTGCACTACGACGGCCTCTAGAAAAAAATATTTCATATATAAATATTTGCTTACCTCAGACTGAACTTACAACGATCGCGTGTGTAACAAATTTTCTTGCTATTCCACAATAATGTAACGTATTTCATAGCTAATATTTAAACATGGCGGTGTGTTTGTATTGACTGCTGGTAGCCAATCAACGTTTTACCGAAATAGGGCATAGTTTATTGACAAATTTATAAATATGAGAGATTATAAGAGATTATTAAACATTTTTTTAAAATAAATAGACGTTAAGCCTCAGATGTTGTGTTAAGAGATGTTATATTTTTTTTATTCAGCCTTATGCTGTACCCGCACATAGTATGGTAGGCAAAGGGAACTTACTGTTAAAACACAATTCCCCCATTGCTGCATTGCTGCATTATTCCCCATTTGCTGCCAAATCCTGGAGGCATTGTGTGATGAGTGGCGTATATATTATTATACATCTAAGAGATTTTTCGAGTGCCCAGATTGTGAGAAACAGCAGAATAATGACTCTTTCTAAATAGACCGGCGTATCACCTATGCTGTAAATAAATACATTTTTGACCTACAACAACAAATGGTCTTTGAACACAACTTGTTAGTCGAGCACACCCTCATTTTATATGGTTTCTTGAGATATTTATACTAAAGTACAATTTACCATTGCTATTTACCGAGGCCAGTCGTGGCACAGGGGCACAAAGGCGACTAGTTGTGAGTTCGATTCCCATACGAGGGAATAAAAAATATTTTAAATTTTTATTTCTTCGCTCTGGTGTCGAGGCAGACGTTGAGTTCCGCCTATCAACATCCAATGCCAGAATTCAGCGGAAACGGAGTATCTTCTCACTAGGTTCCCTTCCTACCTTGCTGTTTGCGGGATACGGCGTGACGCTAAAAAAAGTATAATTTATTTAAACTTCGTACAATTTTATAATAAGTAGATATGAATTACACTTTATACACATTTAACTTGACCACAGGTTTATATTATTATTATAATAATGTATAATATCTTTCCGAACGTGATTTATACGATACATCATCAGCATGCACGCGCCACTGCATGATTGCATCGGGAAAACCTAATATTAAAATATGTTAATCTTATAAGGAATTTTAATCATATTGTTTATAAACATTACATCGTTTCTTAGATATATTAAATATGTTATTTTATTAACTTCCCGCTGCATCCAGAATATACCTAGCGGGTTTGGGCCTAGTCCGTTAGGGCTAGTCCTCCGTTAGGGTTAGTCCTCCGTTAGGGCTAGTCCTCCGTTGTGTCATGCACTGTGTTATTGTAGAATCATTGCGTTCTTGCCATATTAAGGAAATGAAAATAATACACTCCACCGAAGGGTAATCAAACCCACAACAGTCATGCTTACAATCAGACGTTGTGTCACTGCGCTACAACGGCTTTTCTAATAAGATTGTGTGTGCGTGAAGATTTTTATGACTTTATAATTTCTTATTATTGTTCTATTAGGCAATTAATAATACTTCAACTTAATCACGTCAAGAAAAAATAGATACGTTAAAAAATAGATCAAGCGCGAGTCAGGCTCGCCTATCAATGGTTCCGTACAAAAATTGAAGGTGTCCAGCTTTTTCTTCTGAAATTTAGGCTTTGCTTAGCCAGAGCCCTTACAAAATTTCAAATCTGATACCTCACTTAAACTAGCGGCCTTAATTACAAATTATGCCCCTATTTATATTATTAACGCTATTATTTTTTACGATTTAACCACAAATGTATAGTTTTAGATTTTTTCCTAAACTCATACTGCCTGTAGATGGTAGATGTTAAATTTCATAATTCTAGGTTAACCGGAAGTACCCTATGAATTTTGATTCCCTTGATAGTGTCGAAATGCGCGTTATTTGCGATATAAACGGCCATAGCTTTTTTTCAAGTAAATTTAAATATCATATTTTTTCAGGAAAAATGGAGCCGCACGTCTGAGTATATGTAGGTTTGAATTTCAACTCGATATGTCCAAGCATTCCTGAGATAAAGGCTCTTAACAGACAGACAGAATGATGGACGGACGGACAACAAAGTGATCTTATAAGGATTCCTTTTTTCCTGAAAAGATACTGAACTCTAAAAAATAAAAGATTTATTTATCTCTAAATACTTAATTAATTGATCTTAAACTATTGTATAAAAGAATAACATATTAATTAATGATATAATATACAATTTATTAACAAGTTATTAACATATTTTATAGAATATGTAATTGCCGTATAAAAATTATAATGGAAACCTGTATGGATAATAATACTGGGTCACGGATGCCAACTTTAAAAGTACTAGTAGAAACTAATTAATTCGTCTTCTCTTATTTAGTTATATATTAAAATTTTTTGGAAACAAAAATAAATAAATCAGCTTCACTCTGTATCCCGCACACAGCATGGTAGGCAGAGAGAACCTAATGTTAAGACACTCCGTTCCCGTTCGAATGTTTAGAAGCATTGCGTGTTGAGTGGCGGAACTTGACGTCGGGCTTTTGCCTTTGTGCCAGAGCGAAGAAATGAAATTATAAAGAAATAATAATTCATTCCCTCGAGTGGAGATCGAACTCATTAACGTCGCGTTACACTCTTGTGCCCCTGCGCCACGACTGTCTGTAATATTTTTTGTATATATATTTTTCTATGTTTAATTTCATTTGATATTTATCATGACGCAAGAATGTGTTGTAAAAAGAAGAAGAGACCTCGGGTGACCTTTGTACCTTTTTACTCTAAGTCGATAATATTATGTAAATAAGATCACATACGTATGTGCATACAAAACATAAGGACCACCGGAGAGTATGTTTTGAATGTCGAAATATCTTATGAAAAGTTAAACGAAACAATAAAATTTTTACACCGAAATTTCTGTAGTTTTACTATCCTCACTGTTAGCATATTATAATTTGAAAGACACTGGATAAAAATATCATAAATGTTAGCTATTATAAAATATATTTATATAAATTATCTACTAAGCATCCAATCTCTGCAATTTTTTATATATATTAAAAGTTAAATTAAATTAGCTTCACGCTGTATCCCGCACACAGCAGGGTAGGCAGAGGGAACCTAGTGTTAAGACACTCCGTTCCCCACTTTCTGCCGAGTTCTGGAGGCATTGCGTGTTGAGTGGCAGAACTCAACTCCGCGCTTAGCCTCGACACCAGAGCGAAGAAATGGAAATATAAATTTAAGTAAATATTTCATCTCCTCGAGTGGGGATTTTATATATATATATTTTATAAAATAAATTTGAGACCCAGTCGTAGCGCAACGGCACGAAATGTGACTGTAAAACCGACTGGTTGTGGGCTCGATCCCCACTCGAGGAGATGAAATATTTACTTAAATTTATATTTCTATTTCTTCGCTCTGGTGTCGAGGTTAAGCGCGGCGTTGAGTTCTGCCACTCAACACGCAATGCCTCCAGAATTCGGAGAAAGTGGGGAACGGAGTGTTTTAACACTAGGTTCCTTCTGCCTACCCTGCTGTGTGCGGGATACAGAGTGAAGCTGATTTATTTATTTTTATTTTTTATAAAATAAAACCTCTTATCGAAAAATGCATTACGTATAATGTCATTATAAGAAGTATATGTATTAAGAGTTAGAAAATGTATAACGAAAATCTTTAAAGATCAAAATATCATAAAACTCCTTCCTTGAGATTAAACTTAAATACAAAAAAATACACTATAAAAAATATTTTATAAAAGTTACTTCTCATGTTTATTCACATTTAATGCAAGCTTGGAGTGGTCAAAAAAGCGGGTTACGGCTGCCCATAAGCTCCCGAACTCATAAAAGCTACATATTTCTCTCTAAAACTTTAAATCTAAAAAAGTACTAGTTCTGTAGAGTAAAGCCGGTACAAAAATATTCTGAACTAATTGGGACACTATGTGGAATATGGATAGAATATAGAGTGCGCTGGTTTATTTGGTCAATGCTAGCTCTTGCGTTTTCCTTTTTTTTATTTTTATTAATATTTTAACAAATGTGAGTGGATTGTGAGGTAG
Source organism: Heliconius erato x Heliconius himera (assembly GCA_013421005.1). Taxonomy (NCBI): domain Eukaryota; kingdom Metazoa; phylum Arthropoda; class Insecta; order Lepidoptera; family Nymphalidae; genus Heliconius; species Heliconius erato x Heliconius himera. The sequence continues at coordinate 1,725 of JAATLQ010032313.1, read as the reverse complement.
AGTGGTGGTGTTTTGTGGTTTATTTGTCTAATGGATGTTCTATTTACATTTTTTTTTCTTAGCCAGGCCAGAAGCTTTAAGGCCAGTCGTGGCGCAACGGCACGAGGTGTGACTGTAAAACCGACTGATTGTGGGTTCGATCCCCACTCGAGGAGACGAAATATTTACTTAAATTTATATTTCCATTTATTCGCTCTGGTATCGAAGTTAAGCGCGGCGTTGAGTTCTGCCATTCAGAACACAATGCCTCCAGAATTCGGCAAAAAGTGGCGAACGGAGTGTCTTAACACTAGTTTCCCTCTGCATACCTTTCTGTGTGCGGGATACAGCGTGAAGCTGACATAGAATCAAACCTATCATAACCATCGCATTATCAGTCAGATTTGTTCCATTGCGCGCTACGGTGGCTTCGCTCATAATAAAAACGTGTCCTTCTTATACTAAAAAACGGGTATTTATATATAAATAATAATTTAATTTGCAGAATATAAATATTTTTTAGACAAATCTACTGCATCTGACCCCAAATGACGCATATGAACCTTGATGTTGGGGCGACCGATAAACGTACAGATATAACTTAAAACAAATAAATTAACAACCAGACAAGTAGAAAACGATAATTTTAATACACAAATATGTGTACTAGATGGAATCGAACCCACGATTTCGTTTAATCAGTCAATAAAAGTAAAGTAAAGAAAAGTAACACCAGCACTGCACCAGTGCTAGTTATTGCCGTTAGCGAGAAAAAATTTAAAAGTTGAAAACTTTTATCTTCTGCCTTGAATAACTTTTTAGCACAAACATGACATGGGATTGATGGCGACTTTTAATATTTTATTTGTAAATAGTATACCCATGGTCCCTACAATAATTTGGATCTGTGTTTTTATTCCTCTTTATGGCTTCACGCTGTATCCCGCATGTATTAGGGTAAACAGAGTGTTAAGTCACTCTCCGACGAACATTAATGACAAGTAATGCATATAATATTTAAAAAACTGTAGCGTTTGGAACTCCGTTCTATCTAGCTACCCCGCTAGGCGTACATCGTAAAGCTAAGTTTAGTTATATTAATAAATTTTAATATAATTTTCTCTTGTAATCTCCAGATTGCATAATTTTTGTCCTTCAACATGCTTTTAGAGGCCGTCGTGACACAGCAGCATAGCCACGGACTGTAAAACCGCTAAGGAGCGTATAGGATAAGGAAAAGCTACGCTACACTAGATAAGGCAAAAGAGATAAATAATATAAAACGTGTAGTTTTATAACGAAAATATATTATAGAAAAAGGAAAGCACAAGAAGACAAGTAAGCACAGTAAGAAAGCACAGAAGGTAAGATTACGGAAGGATTACAATAGAATTTAAAAGCGAAAGTCTCAAGAATAAAGAAAGGATAATTAGCGATAGGATGTACGTAATTACGATTAGCCACGGAACGAAATCAAGCGTGCGGTTGTCGCGAGCAGTCAGAAAGGTACTGTCTTAGCAGCTCGGCAAGTGAGCTCCCGACGGCGGCGCGGCCGCCGATCGAGGCGGTAACCGGTTCCGCGAGAATAATAGGTCAGCTGTCGCTTGTACGGACAAACGGGAGCCGAATAGCTCGCTAGGCGCGCGCACCTGGATTTCGCCCGCATATATAAAATTAATAAACAAAAATAAATAAATAAACCGTGTGGAGAACGATCGCCACACCGCCGACTGTGATTTCGATTGC
>JAATLQ010032312.1:92163-107768 GCA_013421005.1 Heliconius erato x Heliconius himera | reverse complement strand
CGGTGGCTTTGTCAAGCACCGAAGCTGAATACATGGCTGTATGTGAAGCTAGTAAAGAGGCAATTTTCTTAAAGAATTTATTATGTGAATTAACTAACAGACCAGATAATATGCCTATTTTGATGTATAATGACAGCCAAAGTGCTTTAAAACTTACTGAAAATTCTGTATATCATAGACGTAGCAAACATATTGATATAAAATTTCATTTTATACGGGAAGCAGTATGTAATAAATTTATGCGTTTTATTAATAGTGTCAAGGCAAAGCGCTCTATTATCACAAGTTCTTGGCGTTAGAGTAAGGCTGAATTTTCCTCCTTCTCTTAAAAAATTGCTTTATGTCACAATGCCTAAATTACATATCAAATGTAAAAACCCATTATGTAAACATAGAGTCTATATTTATAGAACCAAATTATTAGAATTGGTATGAGCTAATGATAATGAACAATGTCGATGACTTCAGGTGATGTTGTAGGATATGTATTAAAAGCTTGGTGACAATAAAAGTAAAATTACAACCTAATTAAATCCTTCATAAGTTCTAATATTTCAATAAATTAACTGAAAACGAATAGAAAAACTGATAGAACATTTACTTAAGCACAAAATGAAACAGCTTAATCAAGTCAGTAAAATGTGTCAAAAAATGTCAGGTTTTCAAGAACTCGAGTCCTCTTCATTTCTGAGATACTCCGCAGTGAGTGGTGGAACTTAACACCGCGATTTGTATAGTTAAAACAATACATTCATCCGAATAAGCATCGAACTAACAAAACATCTCGCCGCCATAATTACATGGAAAATACTGAATACATACAATTTAAGACTTGTACACCAGATTGTAAATTTAATTTTTCAACGACTACTTTTACAGTCCTTTGTTTTTCTAGAGCGATGGATTCATTAGTTATTGTAATTAAAGTTTTTTTGTGTCAGTTTCATGGCTAAAGACAATGACACGCGATCTCTGGGCTTATTATGAGTTGTAAACAAAAATAATAGGTTGTTATATATTATATATACTTATCCTTTGTATATATACATATAAGTTTATGTAAACTTTAATATATTAGTTAACTTATTATTACCAACGAATACCAACGGGTATTACCAACGAAATCTTTAACCATCCCAATATTATTAGGCGGACAGACAAGAGTGGAGTTTCTTTATGTCAGGCTCCCTCTTCCTACTCTACTACATGCGGGATGCAGCGTAAAGCTGAAAAAAAAACATGGATTGGTATTAAAAAATGGACCGTCAAAGCAAGAGAGAGACAAAGAATTGATGCTTTCGAAATGTGGTACCGGCGTTCGATGCTGAGTATCCCCTGGATTGCCAAACACACGAATCTGCTAATGCTCTTACAGCTGAAGGCAAAAGAGCGTTTCTACAACCTGTTATCGGCGTGTTCTGCCATTCTTTAGGCATAAAATGAGGCGTGTAAACGTCAGCCTCGAAAAGCTGGTCGTCGAGTGCACACAGAGGAATTCAGTGCACAGAGGAAGCCCAGACCCAGGATCCAGAAATTTCACCTTCCAGATGGTCTGTCTGTCAGTATATTAAAGGAATACTCCAGCATCAGCAAAATCCACACTATTGTTAGCCTTGCAGGCTAAAGAAATCGTTGATACCACTTCTTCCGCCGCAATGACCACGATCGTTAAACATGAAGAACCACCGACAGATACAGATCGCACAGCGTAAAGAAATTGTTATCTTTTTGGTACATAATATGTTTTATATTAATAATAATCTGAATTACCATCAGATCAGAACAATTATTCCAAAATAAATACAAATCACTTTAAGTTCTGATATAGAGCAAGAGCGTCGCTTTTAGTTTGTATACAAGTTTATTCAGCCCATAAAAATGCTATAAAAGGCTAAAAATCTAAATCATTTATCATAAATTTAAATGTTATCCTCAATGTTATGATATTTTAGTGTTTTTTAATACTCTACCAAGCTCTACCACAAATCAATTGTAGATACGACAAAATATGAAAAATTATTTCCACCGTACTCTCACAGCGTTTTAATATTCGATAAGTTTATATTTACAAGCATACGCCATGTTCAAATTGTTAGCCGTTTCATAAAAAAAAATCTCTCCTAAATGTGATACAAAACTTTAAAAAAAAATATATTCAACAGATTAATAATAAGAAAAACGTCAAACAATACTCACTTTATTAGTGAAGATAAACAGCAGGTGTATACAAACCAAACACAAACACTATGCACGAGCCTAAAGATTAACATTGAAAGAACCTATTTATAAATATCACCTTACTTTATGTCGTCGCTCCTAATTAAATTAGATTGTTCTGTTTGATTTATTTATAGTTTATTCAATATTTACTTCTTTATAAAAGTCACTTCCCTTATAAAAAAAATGTTGTGGAAAAAAAAGGAAAAATAACATTTTAAAAATACTTTTAAAAAGTACTACGTCGTAGTAGCCTTTTGAAATTAAAATATTTCATTCAGAAAATTTTGAAGGTTATCGACTCACTTATGTAATAAGAATATTTAAAAATGTATAAGATAAATTCTTTGCGTTGTTTTTTATTCATAAAAATAGTAAAATTTTTTTTAAACACAAAAGGAAATCAAGAGGTACTTAAATATTAGTTTCGCTATTTGAAAATGTATACATAAAGCGAGAGTGAATGGTAATAAAGACTGAAAGAGATCGGTTGATCTTCGAGTACACATTATCGATGATACTGGAGGAAGGTCAAGAAAAACGCATCAGGACTCCCCGGAAGCCATGTACGATGGTTGATAACAGTGTAAAATGGCGTGTCTTAACACTAGAGCCCGTACTTATACATCGCTTCATATTATTATATACATCGCAGGCTTGAGCCTGAGACGAAAACGGCATCTCAAGACCGATCTCAGAGTTTTGAGTGCTTTATAAATACAAGCCTAGGTTTCCTTCGCCTACAAACAGCTTTTCCTGTTAAGCAGATAAGCGAAAAAAGGTAATAAATAAAGACAATAAGTTTCCCAAGAAAATCTTAACACCTATAATTTTATAAAAAAAATCTATCGTGAGACATTAAATAGTGTCTTGTTATATAAATATGATAAGACACCTATACTTATTCAATTAATTTACAAAATAGTACTAAATGAAGCGCGTCAAAAAACTAGATCGTCCATTCTTGTATTAGAACATAGAAGTTCAATATCCTTATAATGTTCAAATTTGTTTCCTAACATCGTAATAAATTATTAGACAAACAGCACGATGGCGCTAACTAGATATTTAGTTTGTTTCATTCATATTTCGTCCAATTATAAAATAATTAAAATCAAATAAATCAGCTTCCCGCACACAGCAGGGTAGGCAGATGGAACCTAGTGTTAAGACACTTCTTATTCCTCACTTTTTCGAGGATTTTTTTTTTAATTTTTCGAAGCATTCCGTGTAGAGTGGAGAAACTCAACGCCGAGCTTTTGCCTTGGTGTCAAAGCGAAGAAATGATAATATTAATAGATAATAATTCATTCCCTCGAGTAGAGATCGAACCCACAACCGTCGCGTTACCGTCAAGTTATAGTTATAAAGTTAGGGTTTTTTTTCAGCTTCACTTCAGCTCATGTAGCAGGGTAGGCAGAGGTTAAGACACTTCAGTCTCCTCTTTCTGTCTTCTGGAAAAGTCTGGAAGCATTGCATGTTGAGTAGCGGAATTCAACGCCGCGTTTTTGCCTCGACACCAGTTCGAAGAAATAAAAATATTAATTAATTCATTACTTCTAGTAGTAATCGAACCCACAACCTGTCGCGTTTATAGTCACACTAAAAGGTTTTTCTAAATTAATTTTATTTTTATTCAGTTATCTTATTACATATTTTATTAATAAGCAAATATGTGTTTATTACCAATTTAAGAAAAACTTTTTAATTGAAGTAGACGACAGCGAGGCGTGATTCACAAGAAAAATTTACCTTATAATAATTAATACATTTAAAATCGACTAAAAACAAATATTTATATATATTAAAATTCAACTCCATTAATAAAAAAATACATTTAATAAAGTTCTGTATCTGACAATCTTGGAGGCAATAACAATAAAATATAATTTAATTTTCATTTAAGCAGATAAGAATTTATTATTAATTCTTATTAAACACAGATTAGCTAGTGAGACACTCCGGTTTCCCTTAAGATAGAAGTTAAATGATGTATACATTGTCTAAACCAGCTTCATCAAATATATTTCGATATCCAAACATTTATCTCTGTGAGAATCGAACTCGTAACCAACGTGTGTAAACATTAAATAAAATCTACATTTTTTTAGTTTCACGCTGTATCCCGCACACTGTTTCCAACTTTTTTTTTTTATGGAAGAGACAAGGCAAAAGAGCGTACTGGTTGCTTCGTACTTTCAGCCGAATTTTAATGACATTGCGTATTGATTTGCTACCAAATCAAAAATATTAAACAATTATTTCCCCCTAGTGGGAACCGAATCCATAATCGTCGCTTCATAGTCACGCTCTTCCACTGCACTATGACGGCCTCTTATATAATAAATTTACACGTCACGTTTTATTAATAATATACTGATGTGGATATACTATCAGAACTTCTGTCGGGAATGCGGTGTAGTCGATCATAAAGTTTATTGCAGTTTTCACCCGGAAACAGGGTTTCCACGGCCTTTCACTTGGCCCGAGAAAACAGCTATAGTTACTTTGAACTTAGCTAGTAATATGGAGATGTTATTATACTTTATTTATATTATATATTTATGTCATTATTAATTATATAGTGAAAGTCTTAAATATTACAAAGCGCGGCGTTGAGTTCCGTCCCTCACACGTAATGTCTCGAAAATTGGGGCATAATGCGCCTTAACACTTGGTGTCCACTGTCAATTTTGTTATGCAGGAAAAAGCGTAAAGCTGCCTTAATTATTAAAAAGTAAATATAAAGGTGAAAAATATATTATATTTAACTTTAAGTTTAAGTTTGTTTAAAATTTCATGTACCAGTATAACAATCCAGGTATATCGAACTTTAAATAAGAGATGGTTTTCTTCTAAATTTATACTCATAGTTGACGCAAAATATCTGTATTTTTTCATTTTCTACAATATTTTGCAAAAATAGTGATATTTCACTTTTATCTACATTTTTCATTGACATAGAACGCTGGGCAGCGACACTACACTTAATACTAACATTGTTTAACCGGATCGAATTTTTCTACATGAACATATTTTTCAAAATGGAATCCACGTTTGCTTCTACATGTAAAAGACCCTGTTATTCTACAATGGCATATCTTTACAATAAGCAATTAATATAAAAATCTTATGTCCTTTCTTCTCCAAAACAATATTTAGCTTCCATCACAAAATAGATCTCGTTCGATAAACTGGATAGCAAATAATACATAATCCTTTAATATAATATTGAAGCCAGTCGTTTTGCAGCGGCACAAGTATGTGACTGTAAACACGACTGGTTGTGGGTTCAGTCCCCGCTCGAGGAAATTAAATATTTATTTAAATTTCCATTTCTTCGCTCTGGTGTCGAGACAATGCGTGACGTTGGGTTCCGCCTTTCAATAATGCAATGCCTCCAGAATTCAGTGAAAAATGGAGAAGAGTGTCTTAACACTAGGTTCCCTCTGCCTACCCTGCAGTGCGTGGGTAACAGCGTGAAGCTGATTTATTTTAATAATATATAATACAAGTCTGTCAATAGGTAAAATACTCCATAGATGAACTTAAATGTCAAGTAGATACGCGTGACGTCAACAGGTGGACGGTCTGCGGCTTTCTTACGTTAACCTACTTCGCGAACAGAGTAGTCGTGGATACGACAATCATTGTAAAAATGTTGTAACAACATTTTACCTTGTTAGTCAAGACGACAGCTGTATTCCTAGATTCGATTCCCATTCGGGGAGAAATCAGTGGCTTAACACTAAGCTGCCTCTGCCAAAAACAAGAATGTATCTGATTCATAGACAAAAAAAATCGTAATAAGAATAAATTTAATAAATTTTGATAACTAATAAAAAAGAGTTGTGATTGGATATTTAGAAGCCGAAATTGAACCTGAAACCTAATATGAGCAAAGAGCGGTAAGAGATAAGTTATCATTGTTTTTCTTAGATAAATTAAATAAAAAATATGTTTATATTTTAATTCTGAACATCGCGTACGTGTGTGTAAACTAAAATGTATATACAACACTATAATATATCATCCAAGTTAAAAGGTTTTTTTCTAGTAATAATTTCATAAAACCCACAAAATATACAAATAACATTTTTTTTTATTTCATTTTAATTGTATATTATAAAATTGATGCCCCTTTTATAAATGTTACATAACTAGGATACTTACTAAAGACTTTTTTTTTATTATATTAATAAGTATTTCAAATGTACATAGATACCAACCAATACCGAGTGGAATAAATATATGAAATAAATAAAATAAAAATATACTATTATTTAGTAATGATTTATGACGACAAATATTTTAATTGCAAGTTTAAATCAATTATACCGCATATTACTGATTACTTAACAAAAACAAGCATAACTTTGAGATAAAGTACGAAAAGATTATAAGTACAAGACAAAATGCAAACTTGGTTATATAATATGAGTCCGTCGTTGCGAAGTGGAACGTCTTTCTATAAATACGATAGCTGTTAGGTTCGATTTCCACTTGGCGAATTGAACTATCTTCGGTTCCCAATTCTAAACAAATACAAAACCCAGCGTTAGGTTCATTATGCAATATGTTAAAAACATGCGATAAGTGGAGAACATTCAATATTTAAGCAATATTTAAATAAAAAAGGCAGTCTCTACATAATTTTCTGTTTAAACTGTATCTAAACAAAGGTATATGAAGCATCATTGCCACTCTCTCCACGGCGCGGAAACTGCACTGCAGTCTTGAATATATTTACTAACACTCATTACTTCTACTATTTATATATGTTATATTTATATATGTGGAGGGGCACAAAATGTGACTGTAAATCGACTGGTTGTGGGTTCGATCCCCACTCGAGGAGATGAAATATTTACTTAAAATTTATATTTCCATTTCTTCGCTCTGGTGTCCAGGCAGAGCGTGGCGTTGAGTTCTGCCACTCAACACGCAATGCCTCCAGAATTCGGCAGAAAGTGGGCGAACGGAGTGTCTTAACACTAGGTTTCCTCTGCCTACCTTGCTGTGTGGGATACAGCGTGAAGCTGATTAATTATATTTATATATTTAGATAACTATTATCTATCTTCATATGTACGTGTATCCAATAAGTACAATAATATTTATATTATTCTGTAACTATGCAACATATTGGCTTGAATTTTGAACCTACCTTTAGCTCACGCTGTATCGATTGCGTACGTCCAGTGACAAAACACTCCATTCTCAGATTTTAGCTAAAATTTGAGACATTCTGTGTAGAGTGACGGAACTCAATGCAGTACTTTCGTATACTAGGAAACCATTGAATCATCAAATTGTCTAACCGTCCCACGATGGCCTCTATACTTATAACATTGGAAATTATATTTCAAATTCGATTTTCTCGCAACTACTACAAACGAGGTCGCATAGTTAAAATGTAATATCATAATATTTATATATATATATATTGATTTTATTTAAAAAACTGATATAATGTAACCTTTTATCATTTCATCGACATTAATAAATTACATTGTGACTCCAAGAGAACGAGAACGGTTTTAATTAAAATCTTAAACTTATTTAATCGCGTTTTTACAATCCACTGTGGAATTTTAATACTTATTCCTTGTCCTACAAAAGAACCTTGCAATTTGGATGTAAGAAGAATGTGTAACATTTATTTATATTTCAACTTTTGAAATTATATAAATACCTTGTTTTATTACTACACCCACTCAATTTGTTCAATAATTAAAATTGCAAGTGTTTTTAAATCGAAATAAACTAACCTATTTCTTCGAAATATGTATGTAACATATATTTTATGTGTCACTTTTATTACGTTACGGGTCCCTCTACTTCCCGCCCGATTTTTGATATTAAACTACTACAAATGGAAATCGAACTCAGAACCGTTGCGCATACAGTCAGACTCTTTCTCGCTGCGCCACGTCGGCCTCAAACATAAGAATTTTCTGGAAAGTAAATTAAATTAATTTTCCAGAAAACTTTGCCTTTCTAGCATTTATTGAGTACATTTTAGTTAAATAATAATTATGCAGTAACAGTTAATAATATGCATGTTTATTATTATTCTGTTATTTTTTTGAGAACTTTTAAGGTTTTTCAGTCATCATTGATTTGTAATTATTGTAAACTAAAAATAACATGTACGATTTTGGATCGGAAATTTTAAAAACAAAACAAGATTTTTAAATACTCTTTTACTACAATAAATGTGACAAATTCCTTTTTTATGTAGACAACAATGTGAGAAGATTAAAAAATATTTACCTTCACGCTATATCTTGCACATAACAGAATAGGTAGAGGGGGCCTGGGATGTAGTGTTAAGACACTCAGTTCCCTTTCTCCACTTTCCGACGAATTCTGGAGGCAATGAGTGTTGAATGGCGGAAGTCAAGGCTCGTTACCAGAGCAAAGAAATTAAAAGTTTCATTTACTCGAGTGAGAATCGAATCTACAACGTGTCACGTTTACAGACGCCCGCTTGTGCCTCTGCGCCACGACTGGCCTCTTTCTCTCTTTTAAGCACAAAGGTGGTAAATATAATTACAGTATTACGCAAGCGCCATGCGACTTCCAGCCGCTGACTGCAAGACTTGCATACTAAACTTAGTAAAAACATATTGAGAATCAATAACTTATAAATATAATAGAGATAAAGAAGAGCAGTTTTTTAATGTTAGAATTTTATATGGACTTATTGCAAAGAGGTCGTCGTTTGACTGTTAACGCGACCGTTGTGGGTTCGATTCCCACTTGGATGATGAATTATATACTTACTCTGGTAACAAATCAATACGTGGCTTTTTGTTCCACCACTCACAAAATGTTTTAAAAAGTTTTAGGACACTTCTTAATATCAGTTAGGATACAGCGTGAAGCTTTTTTTTATCTTGACTTCAGCTTCACGCTGTATCCCGCGTACAGCAGGGTACCTAGTGTTAAGACCCTCCGTTCACCACTTTCTGCCGAATTATGGAGGCATTGCGTGTTGACTGGCAGGGACTCAACGCCGCGCTTTGCCTCGACACCAGAGCGAAGAAATGGAAATATAAATTAAAGTAAATATATCATTTCCTCGAATGGGGATCGAACCCATAAAGGTTTTACAGTCACACTTTGTGCCACTGCGCCACGACTAGGCTCAACTCATTATCTTGACTTGATTTTGATATAATAATTTGAATATTTGAAAAATATAAAAATGTAGAGATAGGATCATTGGATTTTCTTGAACGATACCTTAACCATTATATTATTTTGAGGTAACAAAGTTATAACTTTCATATTGTAAAGAAAAACTGGTAATGTTCTCTTCGCAGCAGAAGTATTCACTTGGCAAGTGCTTGCCAAAGTATATTCGTACAAAAGAAAATTTAATTGTATATATCAAATTAATATCATTAATTTTACTATTTTCTTAGAGTTTTTTTAATAAAAAAAAGTAAAATGACGTAGAAACAAAACATTAGATCTGTTTACTTTTTAAATTGCAGATGCAAAAACTTCAAAAAATTAAAATTAACAGTCATCACTGAACTAAATGTATGAACAATATATTTTCTGTAAAAGCAAAATATATTTTTGTTCTGATAACTTTATTGTAAAATGGCCTAAAATTCTTTAATTCGACCGTAAACATACTCGAACATTCTTAACATGATATGACTAATGAATAATTATTTCATATCTTTAACATTTATAAAGGTGGCATTTTTTTTTGCTTCATGCTGCATTTCGTATACGAGTATAACTGGGTAAACAGAGAGGACAAAGCGTGTTCCTCACTTTCAAGACAATTTACGAAAGAGAGATTGCGTGTTTAAGTGACAGAACCCAACGCCGCATTTTATCTTGTTACTAAAGCGAGAAAAAAAAATATGAATTTTCCCGAGTGTTTCGAACCCACCTGATAACCTCCATCAAAATTTTTTTTTTAGTTTAAATATAGTAAAACTTCAATAAATATTACAATATCATTACAACAAAATGTTACATGTGATGCAATTTTTCTTCTAAATAAAAAAAATAAGGAGCATATAATTATAATTACTAATACACCACTAAAGACTATTTCCTATATACTAAAAATAGTACGATCACTGCCTTATTGAATAAATTTAATAATATAAATTTCTAATCCAATATTAAATTTAAATTAACTATCACATTTGCACGTTTATTAAACTCGACGACACAGCGAAGGAAAGAGACGTCATATTTAAATAGTATACAGTGCGAAAGAGACAAAACATAAGCATGTGTGCGTGGAAAGCAGTTTTCTGCCGAGGAAAAAGGAAATGTCTAGTGCCTCCTACACTCTAATGGCTGCTGGGCTGTAGGGTGACAAGCTTCGTGTTTTCACCTCATTTCCTGGTGTAAAAATACTTAAGTTGTATATAAATTAATTGGCTTAATGATTCACAATATCAATATTGATAAATATGTCAACTCGTTCGTATATACTAGGAATGATTTGTTACAACGGCTGTAACTTTTATATTAATATAACGAAAACAAATTAAATACATGTGTATGTTTGAAATTATAAATAATTAACGCTAATGGTATAGTATTTTATTTATCATTTCTTAAATAAAATACTATTCCATTTTTAACGCCTAAATTATATGAATTCTAAAAGGTTTTAAAAATTATGAAGCGAACGATTAAGGACCCAATTTATAACTAATATTAATTTCGCACCTTTATAATGGCGCAGGTGATACCCATATGCGCTGCGCTGGGCCAGTCGATCTTGTTTTAGAGTTATCGAACATATGCTGTATTTATTTTTTAGGCTTACTATTTTTCAATGGGACCGCTCAGGCGCTACGAAATATGTGCGGTCATGGTAACCCTTTCAATTACAGCATTCGGAAAAGTGTTTTCTAACGTTGTGTCCACTCGCCGCGAGATGGCGGCTACGGAAGGCGCTTTCATCATATAAACCTGCGCCCGCGCCGCAGCGCGCACAGCCCGGCAAGTCGCACGCGCGGACAGACCATTGTGTTGAAACAAATAACCCTTACATCGCGACTCGTGCACGGAACGAACTTTTGTGTTAAACTGTGCTACGCAATGGATATAGTTACTCTTGACCCGACAGGACTATATTAAAGATTCTAACAAAATGGATGTACTGACACTCGATCCCACCGGCCAGTATTAACTTCCGATGGCCGACAAGAGTTTGGACCCGACCGGTGTGTATTGAATTTTCTTATTAGAATCTTTTACAAAATGGATGTTAACGTACTGGATCCTACTGGGCAATATTAAGAATCAAAAATGATCGGGCTCGACCCCACTGAAATCTACTAAACCTTTCCACCTTCTATGAGGCAATATGTGCTGTGGCAGACGGAGAATCTTGACTGGCACGCGCCCGGAAGAAACATCTTCTTGCAGAAAACGGAGGCCGTCTAACAAAACATGATTGACAGGCAAATAATCACAACAGCTGTAAATAGTTCGAGTAAAATGAAGGGAGGCGTATTCACAAGGTCATCGGGTGGAAATCAGCTGACTTGCGCGCCGCGTGCTATCCGGAAATGCAGACATATAGGAAAAATACTCTGTTCAGAAAATTCAACACCCAAAAATGGCTATAGAAGATCTTCTTTGTATTGAAGTAAGTATTCTTATTTTGTCTTCTTCCTCGAATCGGTGCAGTCCCTGAATTTTAAATTGGTTTGTTGAAAATTTCTGACAAATCATTGCTATTTATACTTCAATATGCACTTTATTTCCATGAAGGAGAGTTTTATGCATGAATGATTGTATTGAAAATTTTTTGGATTGCACGTTTTTTCTGGTAAAATATTATCATTTATTACCATTAAACACAAGTCAGGTCTTTGTCCTTCAGTTTTAAGTAATTTCAAGTAAAGTGATATAATAGTAATAAAATGACTCATTAGAGTGGTTTCGTTGCTACCATTTTATTTATTTTATAATTTTATCAATGTGGTTGGAGTTTTCTGGTCTCTGCCCGAATTTCGGCCAGTATCGCAATTTTTATGGCACCGACCGCGGGTTCGTTGACCGGACATATTTTATTTCATCGCGCGCTTCCACGTACACACACAAACTGCACACACACATACAAGTAGATGAAAGCACGCACACTATCACAGCAGATCTCCGCATGTTTGCGTCCAGTTTCGCAAAAACATTGCATCGCACTCATTTGTATTATGAATGTTCTCGTTTAATTCATAACAATTAATAGCTATTGTTGCATATATAACAAGTTCGGATAAAGGCGGATTTGAAAACCGACGGTAGCTTTATAATATCTAAGCAGTGACAGTTTTTAAAGTTACCTTTTGAATATAATTATATTATTTTACATACAAACCAACGTATGTCGTCCATTTTGTTGGAACTTGGCCAGTGTCATAATATTTCCAGATTATTAAAAGGCGTAATGCGTCTGTGTTTGCCGAAATATCCAGTTCAACAACCCGGCGAGCGGCCGATCGGGAGTTCAAAATAGACGCGAACGCGGTCCGATGCTTCGGCGACACTCGAAAATGCTCATCACCGCACCTTTATTCCCGCCTTTATTAGACCACAGATTACGAATCAATTCAAATAAAATCAACAGATTATTACAGCCAACAATTAAATATATTTTACGTAATTACGGGTCGTCGTTTCTGTTTTGGGTATATTTTTTTTCTTATGGCAGTGAATCAGAGTTTTAACTTAATTTTGCACATGAGGAGATTACACGATGATTTTGACGTTGAACCTCCTTGACCTCGGTTCACTGCAGCGTGGCCTGTTTTTGGGTTGCGTCATCATAGGTCACTACCTCCCTAGCCATATTTTTTTGCTCATAAACTTATGCTCCGCACGTGGCCGTCTTCCTTTGTTAGATCATTTAAACTCATACCAGCTATTTTGGCAACTTAATATGGTTAAGACGAGTTGTGTCGTAACTCAATGTGGCGTAATTTGATTGTGATAACCTGAGCTAAGCGACGATACGTTTTATCTCTACTTACATTGTTTTATGTAACATTGTTGGAGTTGTTTCTATGGAAATGTCTATCTTTTATCAAATCAGAGTATTGTTTCAGTAGTTACTCTTGTGCTGAACAAAAAAAAACGATTAACAAGTTTCGCACATGTTGTATTTAGTTTTTCTAATAATACTTCTTGGGCTTTGAGGTAGTTTTTTATGCTCTCGCAACTAAGTATCGAATTGGAAAATAGATTCAAATAACAAATCAGTCTATTGAGTAACCCACTTTAATGATATCATATAATGGGTGGCGAATTAAAGAAGATTTTATTTCTCTAAGCAGCAATTAAATTTATAGCTATAGCGCATAATAATACATCCCAACTGACATTGTGGTGACGTCGTCGTGGCAAGTGTCATGTAAATAGTGCATTAATGCAATGTCTGCATTGCATTCTACTTTCTATTATCGCCTAAGGTCGTTAATCCTCTTTTTATATCCTCTTAACTGTTTGCCAAAATCTCAATGAAATATTATACACCGGATGTGTGGTGTGGTTAATTATTCACACGGTTTAAAGCCCTATAACATCTATTGTTCTTAAATATTTGTAATTATAATTATAAAAAAAATTAAGAAATATCAATACATACATACATATATTTCATTTTTATTTACATATTTTTTAATATATCATCGTAAGCCTAAAGGTGGTCGTAAATCGCCATTTGTTCGCTATGCAAAGCGAGTATTTCTAAAAATATATTAAAATGCATGTAACAATATAATCGTTCGCCGCCATTTTTTCTTTATACATACAAAAAGTTCATGAATTGATGTTGAAAATATGCATTTTTTGCGATGCAAAGTACATGTCGCGTACAAAGGTGCAATACAAGGTCGGGGAGCAGGTGGCGGCTCTAATTAAAGGTAAATGTTTAAATAATTAAATGAACACTAGTAGGTATTGTACGGGCAGGTGCCTTTTTACTTATGCAAGAATAAAATCATTATTTACGTACCAAATTACGTGCATTAATCGACTCTGTGGTATGAGACGCTCGCATAAATTACTGGATTGCAATAGCTTTTGACATCCCTATTCGTTTTATAAAAAATAAAATAGGGATGTCGAATATTATTTACATAGGATTGCAGTAGCTTTTGATACCCTATTTAAAAAAAATAAAAATAATAATTACTACTAATTAGATCACATATCTTATTATTCTAATAATTCATGTTTTGCGTATGTTTTTTATACATTGATATATTAAATCATTTATTATTTTAAATATGTTTTGTGTTCTCGCGCTTCTTTTTAATAAATTAAGGGTAAAGTCCGGAATATTTCTCTAAAACATCCTGAAATCAGTCACATTCACTGACCACGACCAAAATCAACAGCCTCGATAGGACACCAAGAAGATCATTTACGTTACATTATAATAGAAGTCACATGACCTAGCATGTTTATTTCACGATATTACCTATGAAATATGTATAGAGATAGAATCTTTCGACAAAATATTTTAAGGAGTCAACAAACCTTGGTCAAGGAACTGGTTCTTTTATTAGTTTGAACTCAAATATTTTATTTGACTATTCTAATGTAATATCGAATCGTCGATGACTGTTTTTGAGTTTAATAACATCCAATTTATGTTTTGTTTTTTTATTGTGATGATTTAATTTTCCTATATGGTGGTTGTCTTTATCTATTTGATTTTGAGGAAAATATTGCTATTTCTATCATTGGAACAATTTTTAATTGGAAGATTTTGTTGCCTTATTTAGGGATCAGTCGTATCGCAGGGCACAAGCGTGTGGCTGTAAACGCAAAAGGTTGTGGGTTTGATTCTCGCTCGAGGAAATGTTATATTTAAAATTTCATTTCTTTACTCTAATGTCGAGGCAAAGCACGGCATTGAGACACGCAGTGCCTTCAAAATGGGGAGCAGTCTTTTAACACTAGGGGCTTCATTTACATGCGAAATATAACATTAACCTGGATTTTGTAATAGGATAAATATATGTTGTATTTATTGCACCTGAATTATTATATTGGATGCGGTACCTACTTTATATAATGAAGGTAATGTGATAATGATATCATTAAAAAAATTCCAACTCAATCAAGTTTAAAAATCTCAATATCAATATCAAGTTTTTAAAATACCTTTCAGTCGCCACCCTGAACCACTCTATCTTACTTTTAACTTACACGATTTCACATGTAATACTTAAAATAAAAATTTAAATTATCATAAATATTCTTGCGTTACTATAAAAGGTATTATATGTGCAAGAATTACGTTAAAGCAATGTCAATATCGATATAAAACACCAACTGGATAAATATAATCGAACTCGCATTTCGTACATTTTAATCGATATAATTAA
>JAATLQ010032312.1:35266-78323 GCA_013421005.1 Heliconius erato x Heliconius himera | reverse complement strand
GTGGTAACGTCGGTATGCTCTTAAAATGAGCTAGCTTCGGCATGATTCGTTTTCTGTCACATATACAATTGTGCGGGCCAAGTTCAATCAAAGAGTTTTGATCCTTCACCGACCCAATAAAAACTCCTATTAATTGCGTAAGCGGTAGTAATAAACTTTTGGATTGCCTAAAAATAACCAAGCCAGCGCACCACCGACTGGGTATAAATTCTTAAAAACATAAACTTCACAGACACGAGGCATCACACGAAATGACTTAAAACCAAGCGTAAGATGTTAAAATTGAAACAAACTTCAATATTATAAGAGTCAGATTGGAATTAGCGTAGAACTAACGTGAGACGTTCTCGTTCGGACACTAAAATCTATGATTAGAAGTGGATTCTAAGACACAAAAAATAAAGTTTATTATGGACGCCGGGCGTCGACGTTTCAATTTTTACTCCGCGCCACGATTCCGGCTAGGATATAGGTCATTGCTCCCCTAAACCTGTGAAGTAGTCAGGGCGGTTCTTAAGTACTTCCATGTTTAAATTGCTTGTATGTACTCTCTGTACAGGATACGTAGGTAGGTAGGTACCCGTGACAGCCGAATACCCATCCTGCCGTGATACCGACGAGTTTTGAACGGACTATTATTACGAGCGGTCATTATCTCTTAGGCACAACAAAAAATGTAATGTTCCATTTTATATATATTTCACTTGAGTATTTTGTATGTTGAAGATTTATCTACATACTAAATAGCAATTTTATTAATTAAATGGTGTTCACGTTACGTATATGTAGATAGGTTCATATCTTGTATGAAAATAAATCCTTGGGTGCAACGAAAGTTCTGTGACATTATAAATTAGTTAATTCTGGTTATAGGATTTTCTTCTATACATTTTTTTATTTCATTTGTGACATGTATCTAAAGTAAAATGTGTATATATTATTTTATTGTTATATGTAATGCCTCCAGAATTCGGTGGAAAGTGGGGAACGGGGTGTCTTAACACTAGGTTCCCTCTGCCTACTTTTCTGTGTGCGGGATACAGCGTGAAGGTGATTATTATTATATGTATGTATAATAACTAACTGAGTGCAGTTAATATTGCTGCACTGGTTTACGCTAATGGTCCCAAATATAATGCATGCAGCATATGCACTGAGTACAGACATCAGTAGGTATTAAATTAATTAATTAAACACAAAAATTAGACAACACTTCTATTATAACATACCGTAGTAGAGCAATGACTCGGCGTGTGACTGTAATACTGTTACATTATAGAACATTTTCATTATCTTATTTACTTAACCCTTAATGTCGCCGATTTGACTATATCTTGTAGATATTCCTATATCTGTCTAGTGCTTAGTGAAA
The DNA here is from genome assembly GCA_013421005.1 of Heliconius erato x Heliconius himera. NCBI lineage: Eukaryota > Metazoa > Arthropoda > Insecta > Lepidoptera > Nymphalidae > Heliconius > Heliconius erato x Heliconius himera. Next base: position 76,951 of record JAATLQ010032312.1, on the reverse strand, counting down.
TATAAAATATATAATTATGCTAACTTACGTCTGTCTCAGTGACTATTTTAATTTAATGGCTCTCTTTATATCATACTAGCAACCCAGGTCGGTTTAGCCTTCTTACTTTTATATTAGAACCAAATTATAATTTATTTTACTTTAATTGTGATCTGTATGTGGGTTTATTCTGATATAAACTATACAACTGAAAATTTTCACCTAAATCTGATATGTGTTTTGTGCTTTAAAGTGGAACAAACATCCATTTCACAAACAATCACATTTATAATATTAATAGGATTTTAAATAAATTGTACAAATCAACTAAATGTTTTGATTGTAAGTAGATTGCTATTATTTATATCGTAATATTCTTACAATACGATTGGTCTTGCTCATTAAATATCTCGATGAAAATATGAAGTTCGTATCGTAGATAGGTGTTCCGATCCGATGCTGTTCTATTATAATATTATTAATTAGGCTGAAATTAACTTTATTACAATTTAGAAATTATGATTATAATTAATAATTCAAAGTGAAATAGTGAAGATGTAAACGGCTTTTAATTATTAATTAACAAATAAACATATAATAATCTAAAACAACTCGTTTAAGCAATCACCTACAGTTAATTGAGCATAGCGCATTCTGGATAAGAAGATCAAAGTCAAAGACAAACATCAAACATGGCTGGTTTATTTTTTTACTCGCCGTAACATATTGCATTTTAAACTAAGAACAACATTATTCTGCCACAGATAAAAATAAATTCCCACGATATTGAACCTTCTCGTTTAGTTTTTTGAGTTGTCAAATTCGAAGTATATTTTGGCGGCAAAAAGTTTCAACATATTTCCGGGTGTGAAATGTGGCCGGTCCATTTGCTTTTGATGCATTTTGGGTGTTAGAAAAAAATATTATTTCATAACATCATAAGAGTTTCCGTGTGGAGTAGCGGTATATACGGTTTTTGCTTTAGAAATTCACATGTTTAGTCTGGGGAATCGTGCGTGAGAATGGAGTATCTGAGCATCTTGTATTCTAATAAGGTACGGCATGTCGAAGCCTTGGTCATAGAAACCGACATTCGTTATCTATGTACTAAATCACAGTCTATCCTTTTATAAATTCTGTTTGCGTAACTTGTCGTCATTTTATTATGATATAATATTCGATAAATGCACAAATGTAAATATTATGTAACTTAATGTGTTTCTAACGCGTTGTTGTTGGGCGCAACAAAAGTTTTACGACATTATAAATTTGTTAATTCTGGCTATTGGATTTTTTTGTTTATTTACATTTATAAAACAAAATGTTGTGGCCCCATGATGTGTATCTGATAAAAATGTATTTGTATTAACTATTTACTCTTTTGTATTGATTATAAATATTGAAAATTGATTGAGTATACTGTGGCTACACTAAATGAGTGTCTTAATTGTAACGCGTTCAGTATTACGTTAATTAACTAAACGTGCTGTCACACAAATGGAGTGCAACAGCGTGTGACTCTAAACGTGATGCTTGTGGGTTCGATAGCAAGGTTCGGTTGCAAGGGAACACTTAAGTGAATGAATAGTTTAATATCTTCATTTCCTCGCTCTGGTAACAAAACAAAGCGCGGGGTTGAGTTCTGCCACTTAATACGTAATGTCTCAACTGTCTCAACGAAAATTTGACAGAAATTCTTAACACTAGATTCCCTCTATCTACCCTGCTATCCACAGATAAAATGTTATGATACAGCGTGATACCAAAAAACATAGATTTTAGCCAACAATTAAAAAGCAGAACTGTATACAAAAAGCGTTAGCACGATTTCGTTAAAAAAGCCGATGCGTATCACCTGCAATCGTTAATCATAGTTTTTAGAGGCAGATGATATCGGAGCGACGCGAAAAATTCATATTGCGTAACAGTTGCCAATGATTTATGAATTTTATAAACAAACATCAATTATTTTTTTTTCTTTATGCGATTTATGTGTCATATTCTCAGCTGTTTTAGTGTATGATAAGATATTTTTTTGTAGCCCTTAGGCTTTTGTCCTAGCGGTAACCAGAGAAAGAGCTGAAACAATCTCTGAAAACCTCTTACGTCTCGTCTATCAACCTCTTCAAACATGACCTCCAACTTCTAAGACAGTCCTTTTGGCTTTTACGTTTCCAACAGCCAAAATACTGTGTTTTCGAAGGTCAACCGAGGTCTCCATCTATCTATCTTCCATCCATCCCCCTGCTGCCTGCAATAAATTACTTGCTTAACGCAATAACATCACTACATGACCTCTCCACATATCTTATAAACTTATACATATATGTTTTATTAATTTGTGTTGTTTGTATCTTTTGTGTGCAATAAAGAATATTCTATTCTATTTTATTTTTTCTATAAATGACTCCAAGGCCGAAATACTTAGGTATATATTTTGTATCATTAATCATTATATAATTCAATTCATATAAATAAAATTCATTGTTATTTACATACAGAGTTATTTACATAAAATTTAAATGTATTTTAAAAAAGGGCAATTTATATGATAATTGTAGTGTACTACCATATTGAAATAGCGTCTGATGGCTTTCCGATTAAACACAAATACTCGGTAGCGTTGAAAAAAATATTATTAACAGGTGTATGAAATGAACATGCTTTAATAGACTGATTTTAACAAGACAAGTGACAGAACAGCAAAGTCTGTGGAGTGGCCATTTTTAATGCGTATATTAAATTTATTTTATCTGTCTCTCTCTTCTTTCTTTTTAATTGTATTTTTTTGTTATTGTAATTTCTATTTAATATGCACAAATTCTTTATAGCTCCATGAATGCATCAAATAGCAGGGTAGGCAAAAGTATCTTAGGATCCTAGTATCATACACTTTATTCCACTTTCCACATAATTTACCAGATATTGTAACCAGAACTTAGAAAAAAAATATTCATTCCATTGAGTGAATGGAATCGAACCCCTTGCGTTCACAGTATGATGTTGTGAAGCTGCACCACCACTGCCTCGATAACTTTAAAATATTTTTGAAAAAATTTAAAGTGTTACTCATAGGAAAGAAAAATACTATCTAAAAAAAGTAACTTTAAAAGATTTTGTGCACAAATATACTTTAACACCAATTCACATGTTATGAGCTTAATAGGATTTTAAGGGGCGTTAAAATCTCCTAAATATAATTACATGTCTTATTAGGTCTAAAAGCAAATTGAGATATCAAATCATTGCCAGAGAGAAAAAAAATATCCATGTTGCCTAAAATATTACAAAACATGAAAGTATATTTAATAAAAAAATAAATATAACATATATATATATATTAAAGTAATATCTTCGTCATCATAAAAAGAAATACACAATATATAATAATATTTTATTATCACCGTCTCAATAGACACGTGTCCAAATCCTGCTGTGCTCGAAATATTTATATATAATTAAAATAGAAAAAAGAAAAAGAAAAAAAAATACATAGACATATAATGCACCACTCTACAATTTACAATAGCGCGTGCCATTGAACATGTGGGAAATAATTGCAACAAATGTAACAATTTTTTATCTTCAACCTTATCACAAAGCGATAAGGGCTGTTATCGTAGATTGTTCTATAGAATAGTATTTTATATGGTAGCGATTCACCTGTGCCAATTACGAGCCATACGTGCCTCACTTCGATATATTTGCGTGCACTCCGCCTTTAGAGTGACCACTGTAGTTGTAAAAAGCAGGACATATGTAAGAGAGGAAATAATATAGAATTTCAAGGTAGTTAATATGATGGAAATATACATATTTTTTACGGTTTTGTAAGTAGTTGCGTACTATTCTTGAGTTATTATTTAAGTTATTACTTGCTTGGGGTTATTTAAATTATTAATTATATAGAGTACTCTATATAAATATTTTGTAATTAATATAAAATCAATTTTAATTTGATTCATGTACCTGGACGATATACAGTGTAAAACAATGATGTATGAAGATTAACATACATACAAATAAAATAAATAAATCAGCTTCACGCTGTATCTCGCACACAGCAGGGTAGGCAGAGGGAACCTAGTGTTAAGACACTCCGAATTCTAGAGGAATTGCTTGTTGAGTGGCAGAACTGGACGCCGAGCTTTGCCTCGACACCAGAGCGAAGAAATGGAAATATAAATTTAAGTAAATATTTCATCTCCTCGAGTGGGGATCGAACCCACAACCAGTCGATCTACAGTCACACTTTGTGCCCCTGCGCCACGACTTGCCTCATAAGTTATACATATATCTAATTATGTAAAACGTATGTCCATCTTGATATTACTAATTTCACATGATGCATGTGTTAGATACATAAATTAATTAATTAATGTAAAAAATTCGATACCTTCATCGCACTAAATTATGGCCTCGAGTCAAAGTTAAAAAAAGCCTATACAGCGCACAGCATGGGCTTAAATCCCGCTCCGTTCAAACTTTTACACATTTAAAAAAATATGTTAAAAAAATCTTATTTTTACATTGCACAACCTAATTTTTGCAATAAAATAGATACTGGTTGAAATTAACATTAAATTAGATCAATGTATATGTATTACTGTCCATTTAAGGTAATTTTTTATATAGTTTTACTTGGAAATACATATATCGACGAGTTGACTTATTCACTTTATTAATATGCATCTAGAGTGCACCTAAGACCTAATAAAAATTAAAACTAGAAGCATAAGAAACATAAAAACCATGCAAAAATGTTCATATTAAAAATAATTGTATTAAAACGATTTTTGACCGATTTTTTTTTATTTTGACAAATGCCAAATTCTTGAATAATCCTCTAATATTTGTTCTTAAGTCATTAATTTATCAAGCTTTTTGCAGCATTGAATTCCGACTCACAATGTCTGAAATTGAATGGCGGAAAAACGAAAACGAACTTTTTTAACACTAGATCTCCTTGGCTACCCCGCTTTGCGTGATAATCCGTGAAACTGAAAAAAAAAAACACAATTAATTTGTCAGTAACTCAGTCAAACAGAGAGATAAAAGGGGAAGCGGTCGAGTTTTGTTCAATGCAACGGTCCGACCGTGACATTTCTGATTATGTCGTTTATTACAAAATGCACAAGCAAATATGTATGTTAATCTACGGTTGTGAACGAAAGTGTTTAATATAATAATTATATAAATATTTGCAAATTTCACACAAGTCAAAGTTTTAACGTTTTTGAAATGTTATGTCAAATGTAATATTTATATAGATAAAATAAAATATGGCATTGAATAGGGTATGAATTCGTTCGAGAAACATTAATTACTAGTGGGCGCGCGCGGCTTCGCCCGCTTATTTGGACACTTAGGGGTGAATTCTTAAAAAACCACGAGACACGTGTTCAATAAAATATTTTTAACAGTCTGAATTATTTTTTTTATAAAAATCGGTGGTGATTTAAAGATTTTTCCATACAAACTTTCAACCCCTTATTTGCACCCTTAGGGGGTGAATTCTATAAAACCATGAAACACGTGTTCAATGAAATGTTTTTAAGAGTCAGAATTTCAAATTTTATGAAAATCGGTGCCGATTTAAAAAAAAATCCATACAAACTTTTAACCCCTATTTCATGCCTTTAGGGTTAAAATTTTTCAAAATCCTTTCTTAGTGGATGTCCAGAATATGAAAATAAACATCTGCCTAAATTTCACCTTTTTTACCATCAGCTGTTACGGCTCTGCGTGCGTCTTACCTCAGTCAGTCAGCACAAGTCCTTTTATATATATAGATTATCTATGGAAAATTCTATTCAATATTTTAAAAGTTACTGTAACCACATATTAAACATATTTAAATATATTTTTGATTAATCATTCCAATTTTTTTTTTAGTTTATCTTTACAACAACATCTTTTCCTATGGCATTATTAATTTTAAGTTTATTATATACTCTTACGCCGTCGAATATACCGACAAGGATACACGAATTGCAATCGGACAAGTCAATGTTGCCCGTCAATAACTGTGAGACACAATTGCATTTTACGAACAATTTAACACTATTATGTGACATATCTTACTAATATTATATTACTTAAGTAATATAATATTTTATAAGAAAATGTCATTTACTTACATAAAACTGTACTTCAAATATCTATATTTATGAAAATAGTTTATTTTCTATATCAATTTAAAGAATTAATAAGACAAAAATCTATTACCAAAGAGGTCAGTTTAATCTTTCAATTTCATGCTGTATTCTTATATCAGAGTAGAGAGGGTAAACCAAGTGTTAAGACCCTTTGTCCCCTACTTTCTGCCTGATATTCAAGACATTGTACGTTAAATGTCACTCTCAGTGCAGTGTTCGTCCTTAGCTAGGAAATGAAAATTATTCATTCTCCCGAATGGGAATTGAACCCTATCGTCTCGTAGCGATCAGATATTTTCCCGTTGCGCCACAATGGCGTTCAGTTTAAATTTAAAATGAAAAAAGCAGCTCGTAGCTTTTTCACGCTATGTAGAGTAGGGAGAGAGTATGTACGTGTTAAGACACTCTGTTATCCACATTCCGGTAATTGCATTAAAATAATTGCATGATGAATGTTAAAAATAGTTTAAATAAGTATAGTAATGCAATATGCATTTATATTCTATGCTTAAATATCTTCTCCTAATACAATGTAATCTGTAAATAAAACTAGGCTAATAAAATATAATAGAGCGAGGAACATAGAAAAATAAGATTAAAACTGCCGCACATCGCCGCATTGAAAATTTAAATATAATTAGTTTCCCCAAAGTTGAGAATAATCTATACACCATGATGGCCTCATATTGGCCAAACATTTTTTATTGTAGCAATGTTTAAATTAAATGTCATACAAATACATCAACTCCCACAATTTTTTACGTAGATTTTCAATGAATTCAAATAGATATATAATCTAACTTCAAACTGCTGCCCTCCTAAAATTTAGCTAAGGCGTTAACCTATCGTCTCTTTTGACCGGCTAACAGTCTATATAAGGAAATGCTGCAGATTCCTCGTCAGATGCATTTCTCGACCGGCGATTAAATCAAGATTGGATTCGATCATCTCAAAGTCAGTTTTAAATACAATAGCATTATTTAAAATCCGTCATTCTGCCAGAAACCAAAGAAGTTGTTATATTTATTTTGTTATTTTTTTATATTAGTAAAGGAGGTAGTTATATTACAAAGATAATTATATTTATTGATTTATTGATTGTAGATCTAATTGAAATATAGGTTGTTGTATATCCATTTCGTTTGAGCATCTGCCTGAAAAAAAATAGTTATTAAAAAAAAACGAAAAATATTTATAAATAAAACATAAGATATTATCATATAATATTTATATGATAATATCTTATAATTTATAAATGTATTTATTACACAGTAAAATATTTATAGATAACAACGCGCAAAGAAAACATATTTTAAAAATTTCGTATTATATATTGAAAGATTGACAGAAATCAATTCTTTTATATTAAAGGCAGTTTGTATGATGTCTGCGGCTCCTATCACTTTTATTGGTATGCACAATAAATTGAGATGCTGCCAAAAACAAGAGTACTTAAATTGGTATCGCCGTGGGATTTCCCTTTCATCTCCCAACATGGAGTTCGATAATAGAATTTACGTTGCATGCCATAGTATGGACGAGCCAACTTCACTTGACCTACCGATTTACAAGTACTTCAAACGTTACACCTAATTTGAACCTTATTTCAGAGCATTAAAGCTCATAAAATTTCATTTCTTACACTAAAAAGGTCATCGGCTTTGGTAGAATGTTGATCGCAGGCGGCAGGGCTGTAATCGGTTTTTGTTTGTCATTTCGAAAAGACTTTTCTTTAGAGGGCGTAATGGCATTGTCATGCTTAAGTATTTTCTTGTATTGATTATTGTATAGATGTATTTGGTTTATGGCTGTTTCTGATTTATTTATCGATTATTTATTACTTTAAAAATATTTAGGGGAAACAAAACGAGTACGAGTACATTCGTTTCTATTAATATAGGTATATTGTAGGCAGTATTTCCGATATTAGCTTCGAAATTCTATCATTACGCACTAAGCTTTTTAAGTACCCATTAATTTGCATAAGTAAATGTGACATGTGCCTAAAGAAAAAATCACTGACCTAGGTCAGGCTGTGTATCTTAAGCGATCGATTCTTGTTTCTGATATATATATATATTTTAAATTAAGAATATTTAATGTTTTCTGTTGTCAATGTATCACTGTTATCTGTCTTTAATGTAATATCGGGAAGATACCTAACATATAGATAATATGTAATCGAAAATACATTATTCAGCTAAAATTAAATAGTTTAAATATTCGTTAGTACTTTTTGATGATATTCGTAAATAAAATATTCGTTAGTAATTTTTGAAAAAAATTCTAAATACTATTAATTAAAGCTTAGGTTGAACGTTTTAGGTGTATATTTTTATATCTATAAAAAGACATAAAAAAACATTAACAAGGAGCATATGCCTTAAATGTATTTAAAATAATTATAATTATTAACTTTCAGAAAAAAAACGATTTCTTTCTCAGTCTACTTAACGCGTTAGATTAATCATCGGTAAAAACAAACTCTTTAACTTATAATAGCAAATTTTGACAGTCGATCCTTAACGGTTTACATCCATTGTTTACTGATGCGTCCGCCATTTTTTATTGAAAATCCTATCAAACCCTTTCTATTTGTGGACATCTGCCGAAATCGATGTTGCATTTTTTTAAATAAAAAGCACACGCAAAAAGATCCGATGGAATTTTTTATCTTGTAATGTTTAATAAATGGCAACCCTTTGATCAAATATGGTGTGTAATCAGATTTCGGCATGTGCTATATTTTTTGAGTATTTTTCTTTTTTTTTCCAAGAAATACGATAGTTCTTGAGTGTGGAGTGTGCCTCTTTTGTGGCTGACAAATGTATTTGCTTTCGCTTAGTCTTCCGTGAAAAAAAATCGCACGAGCCCTTTCTGTCAGCAAGTTTGTATTGTTTGCATGATAACATCTTTGGAAGCACCTTTCCGAGAGGGTTGCACTTCAACTTTTTTGATGTATGTTTAGTATGAAAAATTAATAAACTTTATACATAACTTCATATTATGTAATTTATATTCATCCATACATGCTCTATATTCCAAATAACTATTAAAAAACTACCAGAATTAAATAATTGTCTTATTTTAGCATTAACATATTCTTATAGCCATATAATATTTTTTTACAAGAATAACACGATGTAATATTCAAATTGAGACAAGTCTGCCATACAGGAAATGTAATATTATTTTAATTTATACGTTTTTACACAGAATAGCTTTAAATATGTCCATTTGCGTTGGATCACAGTGAAAATTATTAAGCATCCATAATAGCTTAAGCATTAACTATAGAGGAGTATAGAGGAATAGCCGGTGGTCAGGTGCGTTCCACCTTGCATCTTGTTTTGACAGGTGGCACCAAGGGTTTGTATTAAGGATAGCAAATACTCTTTGTTTTAAGATCTATTTTTGGTTTAAGATGCGTTCTACTTTTTTTCGTGTGCGTTTTGCGACAAAACTATCAAGATATTTTTTATATAATCAACATTCGGAACGCTAATGATCAGTTTGTGTTTTAAAGACGGGAAATTGTCCACATTCTATCAGGTGCTGTTGAAGCAGTATGAAATGTTCATCAAGAAGAGATAAGCCTTGCTTGATAATATCTAATCAATTTTACAATTTTCATTGTAATTAAAATGTATTATATTTTTATTCGTATCTAAACAACAATTGTTTTTATATAATATGTCTTCTATTGTTAGGTAATAAATACTTCATATAATGTAATAAGACGAGAGAAACATATAGGCTGTTCAAGAATTCTGTTAGAAGGTTCGTCCTAAAAATATATGTATTATTTATAAATAACAAAGGAACGTAAGGCTATATAGCGCTGGGATACAATAGCTGTTCAGTTGGAATTCCTTCAAAATCTGGAAGGTTCATCAATATACCGACAAAAACCGGGGCAAAAAGCACTCTCCTGATTTTTATTTGTAGGAATCCGCCCTCATAAGTATGAGAAGAGTCCTCGCGAGAAACCGTCAAACGCGCCGCGTCGGCAAAAATGTGCATAATTGGTCTCCATCTCAAGAAAAAACTCCTCAAAAAGTCGACCTCTGAATGTTTTGAAAAAGTGCACGCATACAGGGTGTGAGCAATGATTGCTTTCATTATCATTTTTTTTACTGTCTTTATGAAAATAGTTTAAATTTAAGTCGTGTAACGTGCTAATTTATGAAAGAAACATTTGTGTCGATCAAACACTTGTGTCCAAAGTGATAAAATATTAGAATTTTTTAATAAAAAAAACTAGTTATTACATGATTTTTCAATTATAATATTTGCGTTGCTATTATAAGAATTAACGTTACAACGGATGACGGTATATTATAGTTTATAGAAGATTTATATATTTTTTTCATAGATTTGTTTTTTAGCGCTTCTAAATAATTATTTTGAACGAAACATAATTTGTAGTCTTCCTGTAATTCTAAGTCATAACATACTAATATTGCCATTGTTTACTTCTAATATATCCGACTCTTTGTTCCCAGTAACCTTTAACCTCATTTGCATATAATCATGCGATTATTTAATCGTCGTACATATATATGTAATTTTGACGTATTCTTTTTACTAACACTGGCCTACTTTATTCGTTAAAGTAACTTTAGCTTGTTAAAACAGTGTGATTTTTTTAGCACTGGGAACGTTTATTGGTAAGTTCAGGGAACCTAGTGTTGAGACAAACGTTCCTATTAAGATACTTCAGTTCCCCACTTTCTGACGAATTCTCGAGGCATTGCGTATTGAGTGTCGAAACTCAATACCACAATTTACCTCGTTACCAGAGCGAGGAAATGAAAATATAAACAACAAACAAACTAATAAACATTTCATACATCCAAGTGGGATTCGAACTCATAACCGTTGCGTTGACAGTCGCAAGCTTGTGCCTCCGCGCCATAATAACATTTTGAGAAATTAATCTAGAAACGTCTATAAAGCGTGAAAAGAATATTTTTTTATCAAATAGGTTCACCTATAAAAAATACATTCTTCAATTATTAAAAATTATTTTTTATATAAAAATTAAGAAAATTAAGTGACATAAATTGCAGACGTGAAAAATGTAGCTTTTAATTATAATATTGACGGGCCTCTATGGGAATGACAATATTAGAACTTAAGCTCCCTCTTTTTTCCACTAAATGTTACATATATATCGTTTTATATCAATTATACAGTAATAATCGATAAATAATCATTTACAACAATAAAACCAATAAATGTATATAAATATAATTTTTAAACATTACACAGATTCTACCAAAGTTGTATTAAAATCGCGAATAAGTGAATCATGTCAATGTCAATAAGTCAATATTTATCTGTACGTGATCAATTATAATTGATTGGCACTTTTAAAAATACAATTCTGTATACTTAATTACCAAAATATTTTTTGACTTACGCACGGTAAATTTAATTTATAAATGTGTACCATTATATATATTTTTTATATAGCAAGCAATACGTTATTGTTTACGTCATGTAGTAGGGGATTTGAGCTTAGAGGACTAGGAGTTCCTGTCAGATTGCACTATTAAAAAAGTAATCTAATTGTAGATTATCTAATTCTTGGCGTCTGGTTAAAAAAAATATATGGCATATCGAAATAGTGGTTAAAGATTAAGTTTTCTAATCACATGACCCTGTATAACGATGCATTTCTATATAGGATTGATTTATTCAAATCGAAAAGCTTTTGATTGTGCCCTTGGCCGCGGGCTCGAGGTATTTGTTTTTGAATAGCAATTATATTTTATTTTATTAAAGGCATCTCGCATGATTTCTTTCAAAATAACCAATATTTCCGCGAAATCAGTCCGATACCCGACTAACACTAAACGTGGCTTTTAATATAAAATAAGTTAAAATGGCATGCAACATTCCTATCGCGTAATTATGTGATTATAATCCGCGATCGATTGGGCGTTCCTTTTTTTATGGGGAATTTATCTTTGTATATCTAATTATATGCAACATTTTAAAAATATCTAAATAATAATCTAATTTATATTTATGATAGTTGTATACTAATGTTAATATTCCTAAAATAATATTACTCCAGTCCTCGTGACATTTTTTATATAAACAAATTAATAATCTAACAATTTTACAATGTAATTTTAAAATAATGCTAAAATTCGTGTAAAACTAGTTACTTTCTTGCATGTCTTTTTTACAATTTTATCTTATTTCTCCACCTTTTATTCAACAACCTTCGTTGTAAGCATATTGAATGTAAATTTTCGAATAGTTTATTTAAAAATTATCGATCGATAACGTTTCGATGTGTACTTATTTACAATTAAGCGATGTCCATAAACTATTAAATATATGTACAGCATATGCCTTCAAAAAGGCACCTTCAGCTGACACACCACTAAAAATCGCACTCGAATAAAAAAAAAATGTCATCTGCATATAACATCTGGTCACTATAAAAACGATACAGATAAAGTAGAAAAAACTTCGCTAAAACGCACAGATCAAATAAAATTTAGTTTTTTGATTGTGGCATGTGCCAAACTTCCGCTTACATATCGGTAAAGCTTAACACCAAATGTTTTTGTTTAAATTATTTATGTAGATGTATGATTGTTTCAATGTAATTTATTTAACGGATTTAGAAACATTTAACCATAATTAATGGATAACATTTATGAGAAAACATAAGGTAATATTTTTATTGGCAGAACATCTGTATGCTCATTGCGTTAAATATGTAAAAACGTCATAATACCATATACAATTCTTATTTCCAAAAAAAAATTATAATGGCAGATATCTACTTTAAAATAGAATGTTTAAAGACATTCATTGCATTCATACAACTTTTTATTAATTTTACAACTTTTCATTCGGTTTACTCGTATACATTCTGTTAAATACACCTTATGAATCATTTCGGAATTACTATGTAATACTTATATGATGAAATCAAAGTCAGTAAATATTTAATGCAATGTCAGATAAAAGTTTTATACGTCATATTTTTTTTTGTTCGTAGCTTCGCGCTGTAGTTGTTGGTTGCACTCAGCTGGGTAGGTGGAGGGAGCCTAGTGTTGTGAGACTCCGCTCCCCTATAGAGATGCTTATCTATATTATATATATGATACCCTTTCCCTCTGAATTCTGAAAACACAAATTGCGTGTTGAGTGGCGGAATTCAATGACTTGACTCGTTCGTTACCAGGGCGAGGAAATGAAAATATCAAATATTTTTTTTTTTTTGAGTGAGAATCGAACCTACAACCTGATGCGTTTATAGTCCCCTTGCAAAATGACTAGCCCAATATTTTTATTATATAAAAATTGATTGATTCTAATTTATGCCATATATATATATGTACTCAAATATTTTCCCTTATTTAGTCTATCAATATAATTTTGAATTACAACATATTGAAAACAAAAAAAAACATAAGAAATTCTGATAGTAATACAATCTCATTAATACTTATATACATTTATAATTTTAAAACTTTATTGCCAATTAAAATAAAAAAATATCTTTATCTAGAATACTTTCAAAACCTGTCTAGCACATCTGCGTATTGCGAATCATTGTCATTAGCCACATGTCGCTTAAAAAATGAAAAGAAAGAAATAACTTATAATTTCACTGTATTTCTATAAATATATGTAATAAAAAAAAAAGTAAAAAAATTACAAAGGAGAGTGGAAGATCTAAAAAACTACACCCGCGTTTCCGCAAAAAACGAGAGTTTGAGCACGAGCCAATTTTTTTTATAATTTCTCTCTTTCATCTCGATACCTTTTAGTACAAACAATTGATGATCAAATTAAGAAAAAGTTTGGAACCTTAGGAATAGAATAGTATGGATATGACAATAATATTATCTAGTTTAAAACATGTGTTAAAAATAGATTTATTTACACACTTGATTAATTCATAGCTAATATGTAATATTTTCTATTAGAACGGATTCCAAACTAATAAAATTCATTTCTTACTCATGTTATTATAATTATTTTAAATTTTATATAGTTCTAATTTGAATATTATTTTTATAAGATTATTTAATGAAATTAACTAATTATTATTAATATAACCATATCTATATAAATTAATATTTCTATTTCTTCGCTCTGGTGTCGAGGTTAAGCGCGGCGCTGAGTTCTGCCACTCATCACGTAATGCCTCCAGAATTTGGCAGAAAGTGAGGAATGGAGTGTCTTAACACTAGGTTCCCTCTGCCTATCCTGCTGTGTGCGGGATACAGCGTGAAGCTGATTTAATTTATTTAATTTTATAACCATATCTAGGCATGTCCACATTCACCGCACCGCACCAGACCGCGGAAGTGCCCGCAATATGCCGCCTCTTCCTGTCTTACAGAATGCGTATATTTTTTATCAATCTACTATGATTGTCGGACGCGCGCGGCTCGTGCTCGACAGCTGCCTTCACTTTTGCTTTTTTTAAGTTTTTACTCATTTCGCATAGAGTTATGTCAGGCCAAGTCATTATTATTTACGATATTAGATAATAGGATTAAGACTTTTTTTAGCTTCAACGTCTTATCTTGCACATAGCAGGGTGGCAGAGGGAACCCTAATATTAAGACTCTCTGTTACTATTAAAATTCGCCGCCGAATTTTGCCTCGTAAGAGTAGTGTAGAAATTTATTATATTATCTCAGGTTATTTCGGGTTAAAAAATTAAAATTATACTACTAATAATAACATCCTATCGTCGAAGATGTGGCGGCGCAGTGGGGCAGCGACAGACTGGAAATTAGACGGTTGTGAATACTATCTCCACTTGGAGAATTGGTTATATTTAAATGATTTTCTTCTGCATATTCTGGTATACAAACACGTAATGTCTAGAAAATTGGAAAAGAAGTGTTACACTAAGTTCCTTTTGCCTACCTTATCATATTCGGGAAAAAGAGTGAAACTGAAAAATATAAAGATACACACATATTGAAATGTTTCCAATTAAATAAGTCTCATAGAAATCATTTGGGTACGTCTCATTAAGTCTATTTCAAATTTCATTCCAAATACTATTAGAAATGAAACGTAAATAAATAATGTAATATGCACGACGTAGTGCACGACGAGTGCCATTTTGTTACTCTTGATAAGTGTTTTTTTATCAACTTTAAGAGATAATATGAAATTGTGACTTAAGTATCTAAATCGCTTTCTAACGTCTGAAGTTAAATAAAAAATATGTTTATGTCAATTCTGTTACTAATCTGTCAATAGTAATTTTAACTTCATAATAAACTCTTAAAAGTTCAGGCCAATCTTCAATTGGAGATCTCGAGCTTTTTGTTAAATTCAAGCTTAACTTAGCCAGAGCCCTTTCACCTGATACCTTGAACTGGCGGGTTTAATACCAAATTTTGCCCCCCTGTTTTAGGCTATTATTTTTTAGGATTTAACCATAAATGTATAGTTTTCAGAATAGTACGGTAGAACTAGTCTGTAAATGCTAGCTGCCAAATTTCATAATTCTAGGTTAACCGGAAGTACCTACCCTATTAATTTCTTGCGATAAAAATGGCCATATATTTTTATAGTAAAGTAGTAATACGAAACTTTCAGGAAATTAAGGATCTATAAGGACCATATACTGTTTAAATTTCATCTCGATATCTCCAACCGTTCCTCAGATAAAGACAGACTGACGGACGGACAAAAGTGATCTTATAAGGGTTCCTTTTTTCCTTAAAGGGAAGGACCCCGAACCCTAAAAACTACTTTATGTTTATTATGTCAAACTTGATTGAAAGATTTGACAAAATGAGGAAAATTACTAATATCACTAAATATTTCAAAAAATGGAGAGCGGAGTGTTTTAACACTAGATTCCCTCTTAGCCTGCTGCGGAATATAACATGAAGCTGATTTAATTTTTTATTTTTATTTCATAAATATATACACTATATAATATACCATACGTATACTCGTATATGTTATTTTTTATGATTTAAGTATGTTAATCGGATTTCTAATGTATGTATGTATTTATTTAAATGTTATATTTGTCATTCCAATAATTCATAACCTGAATTAAAATGAACATTAAATACATAGCATAGTTTCATTTTGTTATTAGGTACACATTTTTCATTGTTCTTTTAACTTAATTAAAAAATCTAAAACGAAAAAATTACGTTCACAACCTAGTTACAAGTATAATAAATTATTATTATTAATAATAACAAATATAAATAAGTATAACACAACAATAAAAATATTTTTTTAATATGGTATTGTGTGTGATTAACATAAATACAAAATAAAATAACAAATAAATAAAAAAAATAAAATCAGCTTCACGCTGTATCCCGCACACAGCAAGGTAGGCAGAGGGAATCTAGTGTTAAGACATTCCGTTCCCCACTTACTGCCGAATTCTGGAGGCATTGCGTGTTGAGTGGCAGAACTCAACGCCTCACTTTTGCTTTTTTAAAGTTTTTACTCATTTCGCATAGAGTTATGTCAGGCCAAGTCATTATTATTTACGATATTAGATAATAGGATTAAGACTAGTATTTTTTTAGCTTCACGTCTTATCTTGCACATAGCGGGGTAGACAGAGGGAACCTAATATTAAGACACTCTGTTCCTATTAAAACAATTCCGTTCCCCATTTCGCCGCCGGATTCTGGAGGCATTGCGTGTTAAGCGGCGGACATACAACGCCACAACGCCGCACTTGTCCTCGACACCAGTGCGAAGAAATGGAAATATAGATTTAAGTAAATATTTCATCTCCTCGAGTGGGGATCGGACCCACAACCAGTCGGTTTTACAGTCACACCTCGTGCCGCTGCGCCACGACTGGCCTCAAATTAAATAAAATTTATTAATAAAATTATATTCATAACAAATAAATATCAATTAATAATATGTCATGATATTATGTCTCACCTGTACATAAAAATTGCTTAATGAAAACAAAACCATCGACGTGCAGACGTTTGTTTTCTAGATTAGAACTGTCATCAGACAAGGTGTTATAGAGATATTCATTTATAACTTTCACACTTTGCGATAGCGATGAGATTTTTTTATAATACTTTATATATATAAAAAATAAATAAATCAGCTTCACGCTGTATCCCGCACACAGCAGGGTAGGAAGAGAGAACCTAGTATTAAGACACTTCGTTACCAACTTTCTCCCGAATTCTGGAGGCATTGCGTGTTGAGTGGCAGAACTCAACGCCGCGCTTGTCATCGACACCAGAGCGAAGAAATAAATAAAATCAAAATAAATCAGCCTCACGCTGTATCCCGCACACAGCAGGGTAGGCAGAGGGAACCTAGTGTTAAGACACTCTGTTCCCCACTTTCTGCCGAATTCTGGAGGCATTGCGTGTTGAGTGGCAGAACTCAACGCCGCGCTTGTCCTCGACACTAGAGCGAAGAAATGGAAATATAAATTTAAGTAAATATTTCACCTCCTCGAGTGGGGATCGTACCCACAACCAGTTGGTTTTACAGTCACACTTTGTGCCTCTACGCCACGACTGGCCTTATTTTATATATTTTTTTATATATATTTGGTACTATCGTGGCGCAAGTGGACGCCTGAGTGCCTGATCGTAAACGCGATGCTCCTGGGTTCGTTTTCCACTCGAGAGTGTTAATTCATTTTATTGCTGTGGTTGCGTGCGTGAAGTGCGGCGTTGAGTTCCACTACTCGGTACATAACGTCTCGAATTCGCGCGGAAAGCGGGAAATAAATGTCTTTATACTAGATTCTTTTTATTTTGCCAACTATATGCTGGGTATGTATGCTGGGATATAGCGTGAAGGTGTAAAAAAATTATAGAAACATAGAAATATTTTTTTATTAATTTAATAAATAAACCGTTATAAGATTAATCAAAAATTATGATTATATTATATATAAGATTGACTTATTAGGTATTTCCAAATTCACAATATACGAATTGTTTACCGCAATTTGATCCTAATTAGGCCTAGTAACTATTTTAGTCAATTTCATATTCGGACCGCACAGGACGCAAAAAATACCCAAAACACGTGCAAGAAATTTATAAAATCAACATCTGCGAAATCGACATTTTTTATCGGAATTTCTTTTTCTATGGGTAAAAAAGGAAGAGCGGATGGTTTTTTCAGATCCTATATCGGATAGATTCGACGCAACTTTGCGACGCGTAATGTTCACGTTTACGGGGT
This sequence comes from Heliconius erato x Heliconius himera, assembly GCA_013421005.1. Taxonomy (NCBI): domain Eukaryota; kingdom Metazoa; phylum Arthropoda; class Insecta; order Lepidoptera; family Nymphalidae; genus Heliconius; species Heliconius erato x Heliconius himera. The sequence goes on along the minus strand of JAATLQ010032312.1, from coordinate 58,601 downwards.
GATGCTGTTGGGTACAGCCTAAATATACTTTAAATTTATATTTACATATTTTAAAATAAAATTATATATAAGAAATTAAAACAAATGAATTAAGCATATTACCTACATTTTAATAAAAATAAATATAATTGTTCAAAATATTTTTAAAATGCGAAATTTATATGGTTATAACTATTGAAACAATTAAAGTTAATTAAGTAAATTTTAATAAAAGTATATTTAAATCCCATTATAATGGAGGACAGAATGCTGTATTAATTTTAATGATTTAAGGTAAGAAATACAACAAAATTTTATACAATATTAAATTTTATTTTTAATTCTAGCAACACTACTAGAGCTGCCTGTACGTGCTCAGTATACACATCATGGCTGACATGTCAGGTAAGCCAAAACGTTTTTTTAATAAAATGATTCCTCAAAAGCCTTAATTATCTGGCACGAGATCGCATCGTTTTTTATCAATTCCTGGCCCTTCCACGCCATTTGGCAGAATCGTGATATTTTAAAATAATGCCTATAATAAATTAGAAATATAATACAGCGAAACGCTTGCAATACTACTTTATTGTCCATTTAACGTTCAAAATTATTGCAATGTCCAAAATGGAGATAAAAAATCAATCTATTTTTATGTTACATCTGTGGCTTTGGTAAATACATTTTGCATAGTATAAAAGAGAGAGAGAGAGAGAGAGGGAGTACTGTAAGAATGAAAGCCTTCGGCTGTTAATATAAACAGATTTATACAAAAATCGAAAAATGAAATTTTCTAATGACAAATAATGAATATTAATAAATTGCAGTGTATTTTTTAAATATATAAACTAACTATTTTAGATTATTAGAAAATTATATCCAACGATAGCTATTGATGAATATATTTTGTAACTTAATATTACAAAGTTTTAAACAAAATTAATTTTGTGTTAAGAGAAGTATAGAAGAGAAGAGCCATTGATGTTATTTGTTTCTAGTAATTGAGACCGTCCGTCCGTCCGTCGTGGCACAGTGGCACAAGCGTGTAATTGTAAGCGCAACAGTTGTGGTTTGATTCCCACTCGGAACGGTGGACTGTTTAAAAACAGTAGTATTATGTCATAGACGAGATTTATCCCGCTTTAGCGTGAAGCTGAAAGGAATTCTTTTAGGTTCACGAAGTTTTTTTATAACAGGAGGAGTATACAACGTGAATCTAAAAAAGGAATACTTTCAGCTTCACGCTAAAGCGGGATAAATCTCATATATGACATAATAACGCACTCCGATCGCTACTTTCTGCCAGAATTCATGACATTGAGGGTTGAGTAGTGGAACTCAATGTCAAATTTTGTCTTATCGGATCAGGGAATATTAAAAAAGAACATGTTTAAGTATTCATATGTTTTTAATAGATATTCTTTTAATACTTAATCATTATATTTTCATTATCACGCACATTTTACGTTTTGGGAAATTAAAAAAACACATTTTGTAACGTCATGCCATTCATAAATTCCATGAAATTCCATAGTATTTTAAATTGAATTTATATCAAAGAATGTCAAAAAAACTGCAAAACTATCAACTGCATTGTAATAGGGTCTAAACAATAATACTTATCGGCTTAGGTAATTGTTACTTTAAAATCAAATTAAATCAGCTTCACGCACACCGCAGGGTAGACAGAGGGAACCTAGTGTTAAGACACACCGTTCCCCACATTCCACCGAGTTCTGGAGGCATTACATGTTAAGTGGCGGAACTTAACGCCGCGCTTTGCCTCGACACCAGAGAGAATACATGAAAATATAAATGTAAGTAAATATTTTATCTTCTCGAGTGGGGATCGAACCCACAACCAGTTGATTTTATAGTCACACTCTGTGCCGCTGCGCCACGACTGGCTCTTTGTTACTTTAAATTTAAAAACAAACATATAATCCTAAGTGTCACTTTCTTTTTAAAATTATAAACAACATAACGTGCTATGGATACAAAGTAAATTATTTCTTATAGGTATAAAAATCCGATAATATACCCGGAAAGTTCATTTATTTTGATACAGTTTTATAGATTTATTATTATTATTATTTTTAAATTTATTATTTAACTACAGATACATAATATACATTATCATTATGGGCACGCACTTTCTCTATGCTGGTAATTGTTTACGAATTGTCCCTATTTGATTTCCGGATGGATGATGAAATAGAAAAGTTGCATCTTTTACAACAAGGTGAGACGAGTAAAGCTCGAATCTAAGACCTTTGAAGACCATTACATTTTAATTGGCGGAACTCAACGCCGAGCTGTGTCTGCGAAGAAAACGAAGAAATTTATAATTGAAGCTAAAGTGCGTCGCAATTAAAATCAAAAGTGGAGAACGAAGTGACATAGCTCTAAGTAAAACTTGTAAAGAAACAGCTTGCAGCTTATTTACTAGCGCACGCGTGTGAATTCCTATTTTGTGTACACTTAACATAACACAGGCCTTATATGGTATACCATAGAGCGTATAGCTTTGCATTTAAGGTTTTAGAGTCGCCACTTAGAAGTGGAATAATAAAAATTAAAGTAAGTAAGTACATTTAACCATTTATAGCCGACGTTACGTCACGTGCCCAAGCGTACTGAATAAAAAAAATCATGAATTTAAATAAAAAAAAACTTAAATTGAACGGAAAATCTTAAATTTTTAATTAATGTATTATTTGATATTTTATAATATATTAATTAATAAACTAGTATGTTTTTCAGTTTACAAAAACCAGAAAAGTTATAGCGCCATCTCTGTTTACAGCGTAAAGTTGCATTTATATATTATTTACATATATAAAAAAACGTGGTTTCTTGTTTTAAACATACATAGATACCTACGTTTAACAACATAGATTTAAATAGATTTAAAACAGAAGATAATGCTATTTATGTTATTTATAGAGACATCTATTGACAGATAAATGTAACATTTCATCGTATGGTAGTATGAAGTAGGTACTATAAAATAAAGCTAGATGTCGCTTTTATGGGATTTTCCTACGGTATTTGCTCACTAGTTAATGTTGTTATCGCGTAGTCTCGAAGTACAGTATGCTTTATAACATAGTTATATAAATACTTTGATTGCGATAATTTTATCGCAAAACATAAATAATTGTTTATAAAAATTATAAACAATAGTTATTGATTGTTAAATAGTATTCGATGTTTTTTTGAAGATCCCACACGCCTTTAGCGTTAGCTAGAAAATCTACAAAATCAAATTTTAAAATAAAGATAAAAGAAAATGTAAAGGTAAATATTTTTTTGGTCTTATAATTTTATTCTTAATTTCTGAATTAAGATTATATTAATATCTACAGCTGTACACTGTATCCCTCACACAGCAGGGTAGGCAGAGGGAACCTAGTTTTAAGACTAGTATCTTTGATATTGTGTTTTTAAAGATCAACCGAAGTCTCCCACTACCTCTCTCACCGCTCACTTTTCCTTCATAAATCTTTTTTATCACTAAAACCCAAACCAGTTAAGCACGTCCTTTATTCTCAACGTGGCATTCTCCCTAGTACTTACCTGCCGTTCTGTGTATCTCTTCATTGCGGATTCGATCAGCTAAGCTGATCCCGCATATCCTACGAAGTGATCTACGCATCTCAACGGCATTCATCTTACTTGCATTCTTCTTCTGTAACACAGGTTTAACATTACATTGTATACGGGCAACCGTGCAGCTGTGCGTCTAACGTCTCACCGTCTCATCAATGCAACTAAGGTTCCGTTAACCATGTTACCGGCAGCAATACGCCTTTCCACGTCCATCTCGTATCTTCCGTTTCTACGAAACATACTTCCCAATTATACCAATTCATTTACTTGTTCTAATATCTTACCATTTACACTGATCTTGCATTTCGTCCTTTCTTAATTTCTTTCAAATACCAGAATCTTTGTCTTATCCATATTCAGGCTTAGACCATTATTTTAACACCCTTTTTTCAGAGTGATGATAATACCTGCAACTCACATTCTAATGAAGCAATGAGCACTGCATCATCTGCCTAGCACTTCACAATCAAGTCACCTACTTTCACTCCCATATCACTTTGTTTCACTCCTTAGAGACAGCTATCTAAAAACAAAATGAACGACCAAGCTGACATGGTGTTGTTTAACACCCGATTGAATGTCAAACCAAGGTGATATGCCAGCACCTACTCGCACGCAGGTTGAGTGATCTCTATAAAGAGACTTTACAATCTGCAGCAAGGGTCCGCTCACATTGTAAAGGGGTAGTTTCTCCCATAGTTTCGCTCTTACAATTCTGTCAAACGCCATTTCCAAATTCACAAAAGCACAGAAAACTTTATGATGAAAAGATCTTATCTATACAATACACCCTACTTCCTCCTCTTTCCAGGTCTATAGCCTTCTTGGGCCTCCCACAATAGATCTTTCTTGCATTCTTCTCGTTAATAGTTTAGCATAAACTTTACTACCCGCTAATCAACACAAATTGCACAAAAACCAGAACAAGTCCAAGATGCGAGGCGCACCATATTTGATCGTCTTGCTTACACTTACCACATTTCAGACTTTCTTATTGCACAATCTCTTCTAAAATATCAACTTCTTTTATATTGATTTCGCCATCAATTACATCAAGACTCAGCGTTTCGCTGTTATTTGAGAATAAGGCGTCGTCACATTCATACATCTCCATGTAAAATTCCACCTATCGATTCAAAACGTGTGGTTGTTCTGTTAAAATCTCCCCCTTCTTCGAGCCCCCTTTCATTCTACAGGTTAGTGAGCAACCTCGAAAAACACTAACTTTTTTGCCAGAAAAGTTCCGTCGTTTCCCTGAAGTTGTTCGTTAACCATTCATCTATTTCATTCTCTGTCTTTTCACGCTTCATCTTTATCAGTACTTTTGTTTGGTGCTTTTGCAGCTTATACTCTTTCTTTTTTATCTCTCTAATACTTTTAACCTTACCTGAGGCTTTATGATCCTGCCATGCTTTCTTTTTCCTTTCTACAGCGTCTTGCATTTCATCATTCCACCATTTGCCACGCTTTTTGCTAATTTACCAATTGCCCCTGTCGCTGCATCCTTCATACAATCTATAAGATTCTGCCAGCATAATTTAATATTTCCGTTACCAGATGTTGCTGTTTAGTTTGTTGGCAACTCTTTATTGATAATTGTCTCTAATTGGTGGATCTATAAGACTCTGCCAGCGTAATTCAATATTTCCGCTTCCAGCTTCTTGTGCGATTATTCAACTCCAAGTTTGGACAAGTCGTATAGCTGCGCCAACCTGCGAACTTCTATCCTTATTCTAGTAACGACTAGATAGAAGTCTGTTCCCAGCTCAGAACCCCAAAACACTCGCGTGTCTATAACTTAGCTTTGAATACGCTGATTCACTGGGAATAAATCAATCATACTTTTCCCTTCCGTTCGCTTCCATGTATATGTGTATTTGTATGTAGTCAAACTAGTGTGCTAACAAGAATACTCTTGTTATCCCCGGCTTAAAGCGAACCCAAAGCAGTCTCGGGATGATCGCCTTGTATTCAACCGCTGCACTAACCAATCGAAAGGACAATAACACACCTACACTTTGACAGCCCCGCTCGCTTTCTGGTACACCGGCTCAAAAAGTGGCACAACTGCCCGCCAAATAAGTCGTGTCATTGTAAATCATCCATCATATCTAATAATTAATTTATCTTCTCTTCCATCCTTCCTTTAACATTCTACGTAGTTATTTGTAGCTCCATCCTCCACCTCCCGTCGTCCGGACACGGCGTGTTGGGTGGCGGTCCCCAACGCCGCATTCGTCGCTACTTGAAACACCAGCGGAGACGCACTGGTGCGCGTCACCCTGAGGGCACTCCTTATCAGTGCGCTCTCTCAAGGTGGCGGATGAAATGTTGCAGTCCCCATAAGGGCTAGCACGGGTCTCTACGAGCCAGCCTTCCATCTTGGACCCCTAATTTTTTTAAAATTAAATAATGAATACAAATTCAAAACATTTATGAACAATATTTATTTTTAAACTATATGTTGACATAATAAATATATGTATATGTACCTATATATGTATCTCGAACAAGGGATCGAGGGCGGTCTATGGGTAAAAGACCTCAGTACATACCCTTGTGTATGTTAAGCGATTTCACCTTTGTATATTGATCAGCGATTTTCACTGGTTCAGTAGATATAATATTTAATATTTCATTTCCTCGAGTGGGAACCGAACCCACAACCTGTCACGTTTACAGTCACAAGTTTGAGCCCCATGCCACCACTGAAAATTTGATTTTTTACAATAATTACAATTTTTTGTTTGTGGAAATTGAAAAAAAAGGTAAAAACTAATTAAGTGACACATTACTTTTGTCAAATTTAAATTTCGAATTGAAAGTGATAATTTCTGACTACCATTTCCATCCAACAAAAAAAGAGAGTAAAATAATGATGAAGAGAGAGATACACTAAAACAATTGTTATTTTTGTTATGCTTTTATTAATATTATTATAAAAATTGGTAAATTACGAAATAAAATTTCTGATAGACGTGTAATAACATTTATTTATAAGTGAATAATAATGATCATTATGCAATATACAAGAAATATGTATATGAGTGTTATTTAATTTTTGATTTTTATATTATAATTTTTTTTTATTTCATTTTAACCACACTTTACTTTCATTTCAAATATAGTATTAGAATAAAAATATTAAAATTCATAAATTCATATTCCATTTTAATTCATAAAATATAATAGATAATATTCACTAAATACTTCCATTTTATGGCTTGCTGCTGTTGTGATTTCCTTGTGCTTCATTCAGCTTTTCACTCAATAATACTAAACTTGCATCGACGTAAATGCCAACTGAACAATTACAAACTAACTTTATTACATCAGTCTTTTCATTTCTTCAAGCTTCAGGCAAATATCATATAAGTGCCTTTCAACTCGCAACTAACATCGCATCGTTATATAAATTGGTATATACAGAATTAAACCTGTCATGCCTCTTACAAGATGTGTCTGCTGTAGTGACGCACACAGCGTGCTTTCCATCATAATTTATTTGACTGTACTCTATCCCGAATTTCTTAACTTCGTCTAATATAGACATAAGACAAGTACACTGCCATGGGTTAAGACTGAAATAAAACTTTTTCAGTTTTGCCCCTGAATTTCTTAGTTCTAAGCAAAAATTATCAACTAAATATGTAAATCTGTTATCGGACAAATTTAAATTCTTGACCGAGGTCCCCATAAAAGCTCTTACAGGAACTGACTCTATCAAGTTATGAGATAAATCGATATTTGCTAAACTATTCATGTTTAAAAATAAATTATCAGGTAAATGTGTTAATCTGTTGTTTCGCAAAACTATGATTTTTAACTTTTTCAAAGGTTTGAAAATGTCTTCGTGAATATTTTCCAAGGAATTATCAGCTAGATTTAAATTTTCCAAACTTTCAAAATGGATAAATTTGGATACATCTTCTAAATTATTTATTTTGTTTCTAGAAAGTATCAAACACTTTAAAGTTTTTAAATTTTTAGCAACTATAAAGGTCGGTACATCAGTAAGCAAACATTTATCTAAATTTAATAATTGTAAATTTTCAAAGGCGTGAAGAAAATTACTTGGTGTCTCTGACATATCATTTTTAGATAAATCTAAATTAGTGATATATCGATTACGGTCAAAAATATATGGATTTAAATCCTTACCTACTAATAAATTACTTGAAAGATCTAAATTTCTTAATTTTTTTAGAGGATCAAATAATCCTAACTTTAGTTGCTGTATTTTGTTTTTTTTCAAATCTAATACTTCCAAGATCGTTGTCTGATCAAACAATCCAAGCGCAACGTCAGTCAGCGCGTTATTAGATAGGTTTAAGTATGTTATATGCCTGGCACTATCAAGAACACCTACTTTTAGATAAGAAATGGAATTCTGTGATAGATCAACGTACTTAAGTGAGGATAAATTTTGAAAAGCTTGCAATTCGACGGTTGCAATTTCACATTTTCGTAAAGTGAGCCCTAAAGTTTCGTTATTGTCAGAAACTACTCCTTGGCTTAAAACATAATTCAAGGACTTCAACTTCTCAGAAATAGGACAAACTTTATTATCATCTACGTCGATAATTGGTCTACAGGTTTGACATGCCTCTACCAACAAGACCATTACCACTAGTAGATAGATGATGCAGCAATATAACGCGATACCCATCTGAAATTTAAAAACAATTACATAAATAATATGTCGTCGAATACAATAGACATAGAAATATGAAGAAATATAGATTACAGTTTATAATCATATTCATTTCGGCTAAATCTAAATTCTGCCACTTAAATATTTAGATATTTCACAATCTATCTAAACACAAGAACCATAAGATGAGTGAAAATTGAGAAAAATAATGAATTCTTTAATATTTAGTACATTTAATATGTGTCTCAGTCAGTAAATACATAAATTGTATGAATTTAATAATTTATCGCAGTATCTTTATCAGGACGTGGGTGCGTAAATACATTTATGCTTTAGTTACTCATGTCTTATCAGACTTTTTTGTCATTGATAAGGGAAAATTGCTGTTATAAAAATGTTATCTTTCATTTCCCGCTAGGTTTATTAAAAACTGTTATAAAAAAAAATATAAAAAAAAAAACATATTCTGAAGTCGTCAGAAAGTCACTTTTAATAATTAAATCTATATTGTAACTATTTAGAGGAATGTTACAATCATTATTTATAATAAACATTTTTACTTAATAAATATAAAAAAGCAGCTCAAAGCGGAACTCAACGTCGCTCTCTATATTAAAAGCTAAACACAATGTATATAATTTATATACAACGATGAATTGCCACTCCAGGAGTCGAACCCACGATCCACTCTGACTTACTGTACCATGATGGTCTACGAACCGATTTAAGAAACATGAGGTATCTATAAAATTTTTATTTATTAATGAACAACCACATTTCACATTTATTAAACTTTTCTAGGCTGAATGCAACAAATCAATCTTTAATTGACAGCAACAATAAACGCACAAACTAAATTCAATAAATACAATTGGTATAAGTAACATAAAAAATAATCAATTGTCTGTACAACACAATTCATACCACGTTTGACGTTGTATATAAGCCGGTTGCTGCCTGTGACTAACTCTGCACAGTCCAGTGCACCTTTATCGCTGATTTTTTTATTTAATACAAGTGCCTACTACACGGTATAGCGGTATTTCCAATGTCATACATATTATTATTAAAATTAAAAATGATAATAATAATTTTATCATACGTCACAAGCATTGTGGGTAGATTCCTTGCGACATTGTGGTGCAATATTGTATGTTAAAATTTGCTGCTGCTGCAACGCTGCTCTTAATCTTACTAGTGCGGGAGAGAAAATAAGAACATAAAACACTCACATAATGCGTAAAATACGCTCTTACATGACGTATGTACCTTCTAATTTTTTTATTAAATTAACTGTAAAACTATTTTTATTTGATTTTTCTGTGACATGCCAATAAATTACCAATATTCCAATTTCTTTCGTATATATAGTATAGTGACGTTTTTCCATCAAAAATAGATTTTATATTGATTTCTATCACTGTTGAATGCTTAATTTAAAACTCAATGAATGAATACATAATAAATTAAATCCTCATTCTTTTATTTTGTCCCGCATTTGGTGAAAGAATTCCGTTTTTTTAATAAAATGTTCAAAAATCTCTCTTTTCACGAGAGAAAATCTGGCAACGCTGATGTGTCAACAACATCTGTATGGGACTGTGGAAAATGACAGTCGGTGAAATTTATTATCTGTGGAGCCTCTGTGTCCGTGCCATACAACTTCATACAAAATTCAATTATTATATTCATTTGTTACCTGTATACGTTTTTATCAAGTTGTGTTTTATTTATCTAAGAAGCGTAAAATCAATATGTTCAATATTTCGAGTCTAGTTAGCACAAACAAGAAAAGTTTCAAAAAGTTATTTTACATAAAAATGTAAAAACTGATGACAAAAACAGAAATCAAATACTAAAAGCATGTAGATACTGAAACAGCATACTGTACTGCTAACAACGAATATAAAAATATAACGCGACGTACTAACAGAATTAAAAATACGAATGACGTCACTGGTAATTATATAAAAAAGGTGCCTGAACCACGAAGCGAGTGCAAATTCTAATCAGTCTCGTACTCGTATTTCTAATAAGAACGAACGAGACGGAGATATACGCGCAGACGCTACACCGCATTGTAAACTAACCATTTAATCGAGTCAAAAAGCAATACTTCTAAATTATTGAAGCATTTAAAGGGAAATTTTGTTCATATCGAATGTTGTCCTATAGTGAACATTTCACCAAATTTTATAATTTTATGCAATAACCTTTTTCTATTACGCTTCAACGATCTACACTAGAAGGTTACTGGGGACGCTTGGAAACTTATAAAATCTAAATATAAATACTAATATAGTGATATAAATACTTACAATTTTCAAAGATTCGCTTTATATACATTTATTACACTTAAAACTTATTTTCTAAAGTTAAAACAACTTGTATAATATATTTCCCCAGTAGTATAACCGGTTTAAATGAAATTCACATGACGCACAACGTATTCTAAATGTATTAAAGAACAGTCTACCGCTATACTGCCCACATCGTATCCCCACTGTGTTGAAGCACTTAAAAAGCTGCAGTCTGCTTATTTTTACTTGTATCAAGGATAACGTTGTGGTATTTTTTGCGTGAATAAAACAATTTTGAATGAACGACTTGATTTTCGTTAATATTTATAAATATAATTTTAAACTAAATACAAATTCATTCATTTTGACACAGTTTATGTATTTATTTCGAGTTATTAACGAAATAACTGATATAAGGATTTGTAAATTTATAATATTATGTAGCCAGCCAAATTTTGCATAGAAAAATTACCAACTTTTTAATTCTTTAAGCTAATTAATTGAATAAGAATTATTATGATGTAATTTATTTTGTTTTGCGACGCTTAATAAAGTGAAAAGTTAGGAAAAAGCTGATAGGAAAATATTTCTTCATGAAATAATCTGCTCTCTAAATCTAAATAAAAATTGTTATTTTAATGTGTATGTACTATAAATATGCTTTAACGCTGTATCCGACACACAGCAGGATAGGCAGAGGGAACTTGGGAACCCAATGTTAAGACAGTTCTATTCCCCACTGCCTATACTGCCTACTGCCTAATATTTTTGAGGTATTGCGTGTACTATACATGAACTTCAATATTATCATTTAAATATTATAAAAATTTGACGACGACAGCAACTATTACTAGCTCGGTAATATTCCAAGGTTTTTGTGTGTTTATACAAATAGAAGCGAATTGTCTAGCAACGAGAATCAGCAAATTTCTAATAATAAACATTTAATAATCACGTATTCTTTTTTTGTAAAATTTAGATACATATATGTGTGTATATAATAATAAATAAATATCTAGTTTAAAAAAGAAATACTAATAACAAATACTCAGAATGGACGATTGCAGTCTTATTACGACAGGAGACAAATATTTTTAACAATAAACATGTGATAATCAAAACTCAGCTAAACTATACACAATAGAAATTGTGATACTGTACCATGTATCTTAAATTACATGATTTTTCTGATTAAAATTGGATATGTAAAAATATGTGTGTATATAACTACATACATATAACTGTCTCGTGAAAATAATTACTAAGAGCAAATACTCAAAATAGATGATTGCAGCTTTATTTTGACAGGATTTAATTTTTTTTAACGTTATCTTTATCCCGCCAAAAAGCTAATTTTGTGTTACATTTCAAAACTTACTCTTGACAAGAAATATTATATATGTAGATATATGTACTTATTTCATAATTTTTTAGTTATTCAAATAAAATATTTTGTATACGAAATGTCATAATTTAAAAATGATTATAATGATTCCACAGATATCTTTACTTATTATTGTGTAGAAATTGCTTGTATTTTATTTAAATATTAAACTTATTACATACTTATTATTCGCATAATAGGATTCATGAGTGCAGAAAATGTAGAGACGATTCTCTTACTCTAAACCGGAGACGGAGCTTTGTCTATCTTGGCCGGGGAAATAACTATATTATGATGTTAATATTTCTCTGAGTAAGGTTTGACTCATCGCGTCCGGCGTCCCGTCAGAGATGAGTCTGTGTTTGAAGTACACACCCGCGGCACTACGACGCCATTCAATAATATTTACATTTGCACATAATTGAGTTTTATTATAAAACTATAAAACTTTTATATAAAGTTTTGTTATATAAAGTTGAGGCCAGTCGTGGCGCAGGGGCACAAAGTGTGACTGTAAACGCGACCGGTTGTGGGTTCGATCCCCACTCGAGGAAATGAAATATTTATTTAAATTTATACTTCCATTTCTTTGCTCTGGTGTTAATGCAATGCGCTTCGTTGAGCTCCACCACTCATCACGCCTCATCAATGCCTCTAAAATTCAGATGAAAATGGGGAATAGAGTGTCTTAACACTAGGTTCCCTCTGCCTACCCTTCTGTGTGCGGGATGCAACGTGAAGCCGATTTTTTTTTAATAAAGCTATCACAGAGTTACTTCCACAATTGACAACGCACAGTCGACACGACTGGACGTTGAAGACTCAAATGGGGCGGGTAAAATCAGTAGCATAGTCGAAACTACAGATGCTATACATGAAAATAGTGTGGCAGAGGTGATGAGGCTGACGCGGAGTTGCGGACGACAATTATTTATTTTATAATTATGTATATAGTTATATTACATACATACCTATGTATGTCGGTAGTATGTTTCGGAGGAGTGGGTGATATATTAACATTTACCTTGATAATTTGAATAATTTAAAATAGATTTACTTAAACTACTTATACTAATTATTACTTATAATATATGGTTTTTTTTTGTAAATAAATAACTCATATAATTCATCTCAGAAATAAATGGAATTTACCTTTCTATATAAAATCGATGCAACATTTTCAATAACATAATTAATTATAAGTAAAACTATAATCTGTACTTATGATTTATTTTAATAAATTAAAACTAAAAGTTTCACATTATTCAGTTTCAAGGAAATTATCGTCACAATTACTAACGTTGTGGTAGTCGAAGGTCTGCGACAATCCTGAGTCGTAGTTTGGCACATCCTTGAAGCTCACATCAGCAGTTGGATCATCTGAATTACTTGGTGCATTACGTGAGAAATCAAATTCACTCCTCAACTGTTGAATAGAGTGTATTACTTCATTTTGAAAGTTCATATTTAGTTTGTACAATTGTTCCGAATGTTCCCTTTCCTTTCTAATTTCGTTCTTTAAATGTGTGTCCTTAAATTTATCAAACTCAGTCATTATTCTAACTTTAGATTCGTAAGCATGTTGCACCATGGACACAAGAGTAAACAACTTTTCTATAACTTTTTCCTTTACTTCCTTGGAAATGTTTGGATCGGATTCGAGGTCTGATTTAGCGTCTAAGGCCAAATCATTTGCAGATGAGGGAAACCCAAGCAGAGACTTTGAACTGCCACCGTTGTTTGTTTTAGTTGGAGAGTCAATTTTCGGCGATTTTTCTTTCTCAAATTTCTTGGACGTAAACGCGCCGTGGGAGACGACCTCCGTAAATACTCCTGAACTAGGTTTATTTGACTGATACTCCGCCGCTTTCTTATTTGCCTTTTGCAACAATTCTTTATTTTTTTCGCTCTGCTTATTATAATTTGTCTTTTGTAAAACTTCTTCATGAACATGGCCAATTGGTTTGTCATCTTTGTCCTTGCTCTTGAACGGGCTTCCGGTTCTGTTGTTAAAGCTAGTGACGTTCAGCTTAGACATGTTTAAATCTAATTAAGGATAGGTCTGGAAAGTTACAGGTCACTGAACCAATTTTCTTCAAGTCACATAACTCTGTCCGCCCAGAGTGGTGACGATCGAAGAACTAAACGCAAGGTATAGAGTGACTGCGATCTCCATATGAGTGTAGGTTTCGCTCCATAGTTTTGGTCCGTCAGCGCTTCCTAAGTGTGGCAATGAATTTATGATTACGTTTCAACTCGCGTAGGCTCAAATGCAGTTTGCATTGAGTATTGTCGACGTTGTCAGGTATTTAGTCGAGTGTTTGAACAACAAATTGGAAGGCGTATTTGTGTGGAATGATGTAATCGCAAAACCGGATTAGAAGGAATTACGTTTTAGTTTAAATTTTATCAATTTTAGCGTTAATAAATTTAATCATGTGTAACAAAGCCACTAGTAGATTGTATTACAGTGGGAAGTACTTTTAATTTAACTGTATTGAAAATTATTTTTATAAACTATTATGTAAATTGCCGTAAAATTACTCTTTTATTGAATTGGCTGAAACTTTGGTTGAAAACCAATGTATAGATCTCAGCTTCACGCTGTATCCCGCATATAACAAGATAGGCAAAGGGAACCTTGTGTTAAGAGACTCCGTTCGACACTTTCCGCCGAATTTTTCGAAGCATTGCGTGTTGAGTGGCGGAACTTTTGCCTTGGTGCTATGTGCTAAGAAATGAATATATTAATAAATTGATCGATCGATCGTTAATTTTCTCACTGGTGCTACTACGGTTTCTAATTGCCCTAGTGGAATCAAATCAAATAAAAATAAAAATATTAATGTTACAACATAAACTTAGGCAAATTTAGACAAAATTAGGCAAACTATCTTATAAAGTAATTTTTATTCTTGAAACTTCTACTGTGTTTTACTAGTACTGGGTAACTTGGCAATATAATTATAATCAAACATAACAATCTATATCATTCTCTATCAATTGTTATCAATTAGGTTCTTTTTTAAAAAAATGGAATAAAAATCATAATTTATTTTATCCCAGAATCACACTCTCCCGCGTAGAACTTAATGTCAAATCACTTAATTTTCCACTTGAATTCGACAAATTAAAATAATTATTTTGACTTCACAGGGATCGAATCCACAACCATCGCGTTTATCGTGCTACGACGGGTTACGTGTAAATGTTATTTTTTTTCACATAATTTCTAGTTAAATATATTAATTAAATAAAAAGTGACGAATCCTACCAAGTCTACCATAACCTCAATAACGCTATTATCAATTGTATTATATATGTATAACGGGCGTGGATCCCACTTGCATACTAATATAAACCATAGTCATCGAATGGTTCCGCCATTGGGGAAAGTGATTGTTCACTATTCTTGACATTTTTTTTATTAGCTACACGCTGTAACCCGCATATAATACAGCGGGGTAGGCAGAAGAAATGTAGTCTTGAGACACTCCGTTTCCCACTTTCCGCCTGATTTTCGCGGTTTGTGAAACAACCAGAGCGAGAAAATGAAAATAATTTATTTCCACGAGAAGAATTCAAATCCACAATGGTCACTTACTATTATAATTATGATGATATCGGCTTCACACTGTATCCCACACACAACAAGGTAGGCATAGGGAACCTAGTGTTAAGACACTCCGTTCCCCACTACTAATACCATTACAATTATGATGATATTATAGATTTTACCCCCCAAATTCATAATGAGCATAAAGTTAACCCTAATAAAAATGTAAAATTTCCACCGGAATTATAATGTTGAGTTGCGGAACTCAACGCCGCGCTTTAATTTTCTCGCTCTCGTACAACAAGATTCATGCATATGTTCATACACCCGAGTGCGCATGAACGCAATGAGTGCGCCCGAATGTGAATCAACAGCCGTCGCGTCGTGGTTAAAGTGGGTCGCTGTTGAGTGGCGGAACTCAACGACGCGTTTGCCTCGACACGAAAACGAAAAAAATAAAATATACATTTAAATAAATATTTCATTTCCTCGAGTGGGATCGAACCCATGACCAGTTGCTTTTACAGTCACACTTTGTGCCCCTGCGCCACATCTGGCATCAAGAGTCTTTATTTCCTTTAATTTTGGCTCTTCTTCAAAACTATAGTAATTCTCATTTCATCATGAAAGATTGAGGCTATTGCTACGCAATGAGGCATCTGCCGTTGCGGGTGCGTTTTCCTCTCAGGGTAATGATATAATTATTAAATTACTTTTATTTCCGGTCTTTGGTAGACTTCTAACACTCAATGCGTAATATTTAAAAAGTTAGGCGGACATTGTGTCTGTCTACTCTGCTATGCAGGAAAAAGCTTGATGCTGAAAAAAATCATAGGTTTAATATTAATAATATAATAATATACATATTATGATATATTCTATATACCTATGACTTTTTTCAGCTTTGAGTTTTTTTTTTCAAAATTCGACGGAAATTGGAGAACAGAGTTTATTAACACTGGTTCCCTCCTTCTGTATGCTTGACACAGCGTAAAGCTAAAAGAAAATTTGTTATTTAAAATAAATACAAGCCTTTTTATTAACCTCTAAAAATACTTCTCTACATTTTTATTAATAATCTTAATGGATAATTTTGACAATCGTCATCCAGGTAAATTCTAATATTTTCCCGCACTGGCGCACCCCAAACGCGCGGTGTTGAGTTCCACCGCTCCACAGACAATCTGTATTGAAGATTTTTTTTCTGGTCCAATTTGAAAATAAAACTAGAACATTATGACACTTGATCGCGCTGCCTAATGGTTGGAAGCATCACAATATTTTTTTCACAGGTTTTCACAAAATTTATGTTAAAGGATACGGCGCCAGAATTGGTACTGAAAGTAATAGGCTGATGCTGATTGGTTATTTTGTATTTTACGTTATTACACAAATATCTGCTTAATTTCATATCAAACAATAAATAATAAAATAATAAATAATTTAACAGCCATAACTAAATATAATGACTATAAGTAAAATTTAATCAAGATCATGTTCTTAACAATAGTTATCGACGATATTATCTCGCAGAGTGACAAGTTCAATGATAGCAATTTAGACACAATTACGTATGCAAACAACGCGTGCAGAACGTCAGGACCTCCATATAAAACAGCTTACTATAAAATTATTTTCGTCTCAGTCTAACACCATCAAACGGTCATATAAATGATAAGGACATGGCACATGGATAACGTCTCCAATGAACCAGGGCATAGTGTCACAAACAACAGAAAAGGCGCCCTGAGCTCATAATTCTAAAACGTCAGTATAATAGAAGCCACTATTAGAACTTAGGCCTTTTTGTACACAAAGCGAGGATGTGAATCCGAATCAAATAGCTTTCCCTTACGCTTTTACCAGACGAAACCAAAAGGTAGTAAGTGCGCAATTGAGCAGTAC
This sequence comes from Heliconius erato x Heliconius himera, assembly GCA_013421005.1. NCBI lineage: Eukaryota > Metazoa > Arthropoda > Insecta > Lepidoptera > Nymphalidae > Heliconius > Heliconius erato x Heliconius himera. Next base: position 41,211 of record JAATLQ010032312.1, on the reverse strand, counting down.
ATACCAAGACAATCCGTACCGGAACTGCAAACGACGTACTGAATTTGAAATAGCTGTATAAAAGCCATTGGGTCCTTGTGAAAACTATCACAGTCTCACCAACAGTCCTCCAGTGAACACAAGGAGTTAGAAAACCAAAATGGCAGCGAAAGTGTTGTGTATAGCTCTCGCATTATTTGGGGCGGCTTTGGCTCAACCCTCCAAACAAGGATTCTGGAATGGTACTCCTATGGATAGCATGGTGGAGGAGATGAGATCTGGATGCGCTGAAGGATCTGATCCCACTGCTTGCATCAAATACAAGGTTATGTCCTTGTTAGACAGCATCTTCAAAAAAGAGACTTTCCAGGTAAAGAAGCTAATCAAGGTGTTACTTTCATTTTCACTCTAAATAGTGTAGCAGTTTTCACCTTATTGAAATTTTGCAATTGTTACAGATCTCCGATGCCGTGGAAGTGACAAAGAACGGTGCAGGTGAATCTTCAGCTCGCTCTAATGGTGATTTTATGGATTCCATTGAAAGTTATATTCAATCTCATGATGTTACTTTCCAATTGCCCATCGCCGACACTAAAATAACCGTCAGCCCCAGAAACCTTGAGAATGATGAACTAAGCCTTAACATCAAGTTCAACAAAGAAGGTGCCCGCTCTGTAGGTGAGGCTCGCAAGGCTAAGCTCAAGAAGATCATCGTCCCCATCCTCGTGTTTGTCCTCTTAAAGGCCATGACCCTTATCCCTCTGGCTATCGGAGTCCTTGGTCTGAAGGCTTGGAACGCCCTTCAGCTGTCTTTCTTCTCTTTCGTCGTATCCGTCGCTCTGGCCATCTTCCAACTTTGCAAGAAGGTAAGTTATTTAATTAATTATTAATTTAATTGAAACTTTATTGTATTTCAATTATTTACTCTTGATTGCACAATATCAAGACACAAATCACTGTATCATATTATTGAGCACCCTATGCCTTAGCACAATCTGCAATATTAACTTTATTTTGGATCTCCAGATCCAACACTAACTAACTTTTATATTCTACCCTCGAGTAACGTTGTAGTTTACCCAGATTGCTGCGGACAACTCGCACCCGCAGATCGCCGCCCACGGACCATGGGACGCCGCCTACGCCGCCTCCCGCCACAGGAGGGAAGCTGAGCCTCAGGATCTTGCTCAAGAACTCGCTTACAACGCATACCACTAAAATACTAAAACGTTAAGAGGGCCAAATAGTACCAACATAACCCCTGTAGGATTAAGTTTACGACCCTCTCGTCTAGGACTACGAAACGATGACCGACAACCGTCTGTGAGATTCCCTCGATCTAGCAAACGGGTACAAACCAAATAGGTTTCTCGAAACCATGTATGTAAATAGTGTGGAAATTATTTATTTAATTGTGCGCGTGTTTGTGATGAGTGAATGTTATTTATTGTTCAAATAAATCATTTTGTTATAATATTGTTGTTTAATTTTTTTATTAAACAGTATGTAATGAAATTGTAATTGAAGTAAAAATGCCTATACTTAACCTTATTCTTTTCATCATTTATTAAAATTTTCTAGAAAATGTTGCCAGAGTCTTTGCTTAACGCATTGTATAAAATCTATTTCATATTTTCATCATGTTGCGTTATATTTACTATTAATGTATATACTATAAAAAATAAGAAATCAATGAAAGTTATCAATAATATTATATTAATAATTTATAACAATTTAAGTATAATTAAAAATAATTGAAATATGCTTTCAACTAAAGGTACTTCTTTAGGTAATTACCTACTAGTCCAAATAAATTAATAATGATAAAATGTACATTCAAACTTAATATTTTGTATAAGGACAAAGAAATTTTAAATATTTAAAAATCTGCGCACAACTATTTGCTTTACTTTCTCCGTTGGAAAGTTCTTATTAATTCTTCTCACACTTTATAGGACGTTTATAGTGTACTAAAATACTCAATGATAAAACTTTTTGACACCTGATACCTAATTTTGCCTTAACAATCTATCTGTAACCTAATTACACCCATACATAATAGGTCTCTTCGCTTTGTATATAACTAGACTTTAGGGGAACACACATAAATGATTTTCCGAAATCTCAACGGGAATTGGGAAACGTGATTTTATGTTTTATAGTCCACGTAAAATTGCGGGCTATAAATTGTTACAAATGTATAAAAGGTAAATAATAATAAAAAAAATGGTACAGTTAGGGAGTTCTAAATTCAAGTAATATTTTGCCAATAGCAGAGAGTTAGCGAGTAGAATTTGCCAAATTTTAACAACAACACTGTAAAAAATAATAATAATAATGTGTAATATTTACTTCACTAATTAATTACTAGCTTGTAGAATTTTTTTTTTATTTTTTATTTACAAATATAATATAAATACTAAGATTAAGATGTTATGGCCTTGTCACCACCACCAATCTTTTGAATATGCTAACATAATATCATTATTATTATTTAATACGGTACATTTTTACGACTACCTCCACGATGAATGACAACTAAAGTGTGTTACTGATTTCAAGGAACTATGCTATTCTGTGATAAATTAGAAACTGGCTATAAGTTATATATAATACTTTATATTAATTACTTAAAAATCATTAGTCAACTATTTTATAACGAATAAAATTATTCTGATACTCTTTCACAATTCTCGGGTTCAAAAGAACCCGGTATCTGGAAAGGTTGCGTAGGCTCAGGTCCAATACGTAGGGAATGACATTTTCCGGGATCCATCACAGAGTAACTACTGATAATATCCAAGAGTTGGTTAAACAACAATACGTACAATGAAAAACATGGAAAACTAAATTGGGGTTATGAATCGGAGATTGGATGGATGAATGGACATCCGCCTTTTCAACGTTTCAAATTGAATTGTTGATGGACGGCGACTCGCCTCCCACTACATGGGCTCCCACAAAGCGGCGTAATACATTGACCACAACATCGGCGTGGTCGGCAAAAGGTATAGGTGCACTGATTTCAACATCACGAGGAGTTCGTGGTGACGAAATCCCCGCTATTAGCCAGATTGAACATTTCCACTCTGGGCATATAACTCTTACGCCTTATTCTGACGGCCAATAAAGGCAAACCAGAAACGGTGTGATCATGTCCGGGGGGTCGCCGCTCTCCAACGACTCGCAACAAGCTGCCCAGAGAGCAAAAATAAGGTTTATTATTATGTTTCTCTTTTATAAATCTCGAGTACAACAGCTCAACATATAGAGAATGTCAAAACTTTTTACAGTGATGCATTATTCGCGAGCCATCTCCTCCGGAGTACTCAGGCCCGTGGAGTCGACACGCTCCAAAAAAGGCTGCCCTGCGTGCTTATTATTGTAGATAAAGGTGAATGTTCTAATAACAGGTAGATTGAAATTTTAATAATCAAAAAATAATATAAAACAACTTTATTACCTATTATTATACATTATTACCTATTTTAAAATCAAAAGAGATATCACAACAGAGTAAACCAAAGGCATACCTTCATGTCAAATAAAAATTCTAAGAAAAGAATTTAGGAGAAATAATTAAAATAGGAGTAATTAAATAGTTATAGAAAAAGAAAACAATCTCATTGCCAACAAAAATCATAAATTACAAAAATAAAATATTTGCCAAAATTACGATTTTCCAAAAAAATTACAGTTATGATATTTATTGCTTAAACCCAACTAAATCAAAGTTCAATGTCACACATAGAGACAATAAATACGTCAATAGATTTCATGTATTTTCATACAAATTACCTTTAATATAATAATAAATGCGTTTCTACAGGTGATTGTAATTCCGCGGGACGCTCAGGATGCGCCATAGCTGCCTAGCCTGCTGACCCACTGGCCGAGCGTTCAGGATTGGCGTATATAACGATCGATTAAATATTAGGCCACGTGCAGACTTATGATCTTCTTCGATTAATATAGAAAATCCTTTGATGGACAAAGTTTGTGTCTCCAAATAAAGTATTTTTTTTAGCTTATTTTAGAGTCTCCCGAGCTGTACCACTGCGACACGAAACTGACAGATGTATAAATCACTAAAAGTTTAAAGAAATACATTTCGGCTCTGCTCTGGTCTGGATATTCTCATATTCATACACTTTTCAGACTATTATATGAATAATATTTGTCCTACATAAATTGACATGTGATCCCTAATGAGATTCTATGTAATGCTATTGGCTCGAGCAGCGATACGTCAATCAAAAGAAATTATGTCCATCTAACTAAAAATATGACAAATAATGTTGGTATAGATAATGTTGCCATAATGGGCGGAAAATAGAACATTTTCACAAGACTGGAATTTCCCTACATGAGATAGTAATATGCGACAAATGGGAGGAGATGATGCATAACTTTATAAAATACACTATCAAGAATAGAAATTGCATTACATCTAATTTCTTTCATGTATAATATTATTATGAAATATTGTAAAAAGCCAAAAATATTTGATTTTGGGGAAACATTTCCACGTTATGTGTAAAAAACACTTTTATCATTGCGTTTTTTATTTTGGTACTCCAATCGTGATTCTAAGCACGGTTTGCGGCGCGCCTGTAAGCGTTACCTAACGCGGAATATGTGTCGATGTTAAAGAATGTTGGAATTTGTACTAAAATCACGGCCATCTTCACTTCTTATTTTTTCATATTTTACTGGTCCCTTTACCTATTAAACTTATAAATGCACTCAAAATTGCCAATACCGCTTATAATTGTGAAAACTATTTATATAATTTAATAAGCAAATAAATAAATTGGATAAATATTTAATTTGTTATAGAAACTGTGTAGAACTTATTTTTATTTTCAGATTTTTCTTCCTTGATCAAAGGTATGACAGAAATAGCAAACGTAGTGTAAGGACACTCCATTCTCTACTTTCAAACAAATTTTCGAGCAATCGTGCGTTGAGTAACATTAAGAACTCAACCGTATTTTTTTAACAGAATGTATTTTTTTTTAACAAAACTGTATTTTTCCTTAACAGAAGGAAGAAAGGAAAATAATTTACATATAATATGATTATGAGCAGACACTATGTACAATCGTACATATCATCGCCAAGACAGCATCTAATCTATATAATGAAAATGTATGAAATATTGGAATTTTTCCATTATACCAAAAAACTTTGTGTATGTGATTTTTATAATTCACATATCAGTATAAATGAAATCATCATGTCCTTCACAGTATTTTTATTTTTACAGGGTACATCATTATTGATAAATTAACTGTGTAATTTAATGACTCCAAACAAACAATAACACATAGTCCTGGTTAAAGGACTATGTGTTATTGTCTATGTATCATTTAAACAATAAAATTTCTGTAAAATATTTTTAAAAACATTATCAGTATTCATTCTACTGCTAAACATCTAAAACATGTCATTATTTTCAGAATAAACCATAACTAAAGAACTGAACTAACTGTAACATTTTTTACTAATTATTTTATTCATGTATTACTAATTTCTTAATATCTATAAAGTTCACGTATAACAAAACCATGTAAGCACCTAACTGATAGCTAATTTTGTTACTAAATTGGATTTAGTTCGTCCTTTACACTCGGTCGTCGGCAAACGGAAGTGAAACAGTAATTTCACAATCCGGACATGGCGGCAAATGCAAATGTATAGAGCGACGCGGAACGCATACAAATACATCAACCCTTATTGCATAATAAACTGGCGCACGAGCTTTTTGTTAAACGACAAGTTTCACTTTCCTAGAAAAATTGTTTATTTTATGTAATCTTAATATTATTTAAAAGTCTTATGTAGTTTTTTGGTCAGCTAGTATAGACGTAGGTATGGGGGATTGGTAGGGAGATTGGTTAATCAGAAGTTTTACTGATAAATAAGTAAGCCTAATAACGAAAATCATATTAGGAAAATAACTT
>JAATLQ010032312.1:0-35256 GCA_013421005.1 Heliconius erato x Heliconius himera | reverse complement strand
CAAACGGAAGTGAAACAGTAATTTCACAATCCGGACATGGCGGCAAATGCAAATGTATAGAGCGACGCGGAACGCATACAAATACATCAACCCTTATTGCATAATAAACTGGCGCACGAGCTTTTTGTTAAACGACAAGTTTCACTTTCCTAGAAAAATTGTTTATTTTATGTAATCTTAATAGTACTTAAAAGTGTTATGTAATTTTTTGGTAAGCTAGTATTGGCGTAGGTGGGGGGGGGGGGGAGGTGTAGATTGGATAAACTATAGGTGTAGGTTAGGGTGGGGGGGAGGGTGGTTGGTGAGATTGGATATAAGTAAGCCTAATAGGAATAACGAAAATCACATAAGGAAAATAACTTTGATGTATATAGTTTAAGAAAACTCGCTTTTCTACAAGTGCTATAGAATGTGCTCGGAACTATAAATTGTATGAACCTAAATTCCAATGGTTTAATGGTAACCTCTAAAGAGTTTCAATATTCAGGTTCTGGCTCCTTCATCGCACCACCTCGTTGATACGATAATATTAGGTAACATTACACAAGCTACGTATTACTGCCAAGCTTCATGAGGATGTAATAATTAAAAGTGGTTCAAATTCCAATTTTTTTATTTTATTACATACTTCATTATAGCCCAACCTAATGAAAGCACTTTAAAAATACTTTCAAATAAAGAACTTATAAATTTTTGACAACTGACCAATTTGGATAAGACCACCTTTGGGGAAATAGTATATATAATATTAGAATATCAGATCCACTGAGAAAAGAATTTTCAAAATCGGGCCACTTGCTAAAATATATGCGGGTTGAATATAATAAAGAACCGTTCAACTGCGGGTCAAACTTGCCAAGGGTAGTATAACTTATAAAAGTTGACAAATGTAAGTTTCTATAAAATGAACTAGAATTATAATTAGAACTTAAACATTAATCTTGACACAAGACCAAACTGTTTAAGTAACAACAAGTATTTAAAGTTGTATATGTATTCAATTTGATCACATCACTGTGAACTAGTCAACATTACATCCAGTTATCGGGAAACTTCAAAGTAATTGTAACACATTATTCAACTAGAACCACGTAATTCCAAAATAATGGTTATATAAACGATCCACTTTGAATGTAAATTGCCAAATAAATTTCTTTACAAACACTGAAATGATTGATTCGTATGTACAGACAGACGGTGAGAGCTGCTCCCTTGTGCATAACAATGCAGCGCTATGTAACAAAATCTATCATTTATACAGTTTAGTGTCGTCACTTAATAGATATTTGCGAGTTTTTGTCCAATTTCCTGATCACTAACAGCGCTTTAGCGTCAACTGTATAAAATATGATATGATATTAATATAAGTACTGCACTCACTCTCACCACCAGGACTTTCTTAAATGAAATTAAATAGTTTGCCAGGTATGAAAGCTATTCGCATTCGGAACACGCGCTCGCACCGCGTGCCTTGCCGCCCAAAGGATCACATATAAAAACCAAGCCCATTGAAAAATTAAATCATTGTTGTTCCATTAACCGGCCGGGCCGTACGTCTAATTAATCAAATCTAATGACAAAGTGAAAATAACGAAAAATGAAGTGTCTTTGCCTCCTCCTGGCTTCCGCGGCCCTCGTACACAGTTACGCTATCCAGGATAATGAGATCGAGACCTCTCGATTGAACACAAGTGACGATCTTTTGAACAGTGTGATTAGTGATTGTTTTGAGGCTGAAAACCCAACGTCATGCCTTAAAGTGAAAGTCCTATCGTTCTTAGATACTAAGCTCGGAGTGACATCGGAGTCTGCGAGAGCTTTTGATGACAAGAACATCGACAAAGTAATCTTCGATCGCGTAGGAAGAGTTCTAAACGACAATGAAATCAGGGTACAGTTGCCCGAGTTCATCTTCCAGAATGCGGAAATCTCGTACCGCGCCGATAGAGGATTTGATGTAGATTTTCCTGAAACCAACGCTGAAAATGGTGAAGGTACCGACTCATAACAATTTTAAATGTGATAGTTATGGATTGCATATTTATTAAACATTTTTCGTTTTCAGCTCGCGGCATTTTAAAGAAGAAACTTTTACTGCCAGTTCTTCTCCTTCTCAAGTTGAAAATGAAGGCTCTTATGCCTATCCTGTTAGCTATCGTCGGTATCAAGGCTGTGAAGGCACTGATTCTTAGCAAGCTGGCCATTACTCTTGTTGTTGGATTCCTCGTCTACAACTTAATTATGAAGAAAGGAGGTATAGAAAACTATTAAATTTCTTAATAAATTGTCATTTGCGTTTCCAAAAAATTCCAAAAAAATGCCATAAATAAATGTCAATTAATCTTAAATTTCAGCTATGCCAATGATGATGGCTCCCACAGAAGCACCTGCACCCGCTCCTCAGTACGGTCCACCATCTTCTCAATATGGACCTGCTTCCACAGCTGCTCCACAAGACTCCTACAGTGCGCAATGGGAACCTGCCGGTTCTGGACCTTACGCTAGGGTATGGGATCCCACTCAACTGGCCTACAGCAGCTACTACCCCGGAGACTCCAGCGCTTCATCTTCATCAAATCAGTCTCCAAGCTACTCCAGCGTGGCTTCAATTTCATCATCGTCCTCAGCCTCATCACCCACCCACTGAACCTAATTACCTCACGTTGTAAATATGTAACGCCCACACGAACGAACGGATAGTGTTTAGATAGTTTATTTATTGAATATTTATTACTTTACTTATAACCCAATAAATGGACTGTTGTTTTATGTTCACATTTATTTATTTCTTTATAATTTATTTTTATACACATTCTTGTAGTACGTTGTGTTGTACAATACGTAGGGTGTCAGTCGAAAAAGGACAGAGCGAGGATGTTTTTAAAATTCAAATATCATATTTTTTTAGACTCTTGAGTCTTGACTATTACAGAAACTAAATATAACAAAATGAAAAAATTAAGTATTTCGAATTTCTTACAGAAAATGGGGACTTTATTTAATAAACATTTATTTACATTTAATATTAAAATAAATCAATTAAATCAGCATCACGGTGTATCCCGCAACAGGTAGGCAGAGGTAGCCTACCATACCCCTATGACAGACACCCCATTCCCCACTTTCCGCTGAATTCTAAAGGCATGGTGTGTTGTGTGGCGGAATTTAGAGCCTATAGATGTTTCACATCAAACTCTTTAGGCATTCAGGTCGCCCCATGTTACATAATTAATCAAACATCTTTACTTTTCACGATTATTACACCTAGTGTTAGATATTCCGTTCCTATAAGACACTTCCATTCCCAAATATCCGCAAAATTCTCGAGATATTGCATGTTGAGTGGTGGAACTTAACGCCGCGCTTTGCCTCGTTACCAGAACGGGAAGATAAAAATATTAAACATTTCACTCCCCTCGAGTAGAATTCGAACCCTTAACTGTCGCGTTTACAGTCGCACGCTTGTGTCCCTGCGCCACGACAGCCTAAATATCATGTAATAATTTCATGTTTAATATTTCACTTGTATCTTAATTTTGCTGCCGATATATTTCAATATCCGCCGCCTAAATTCAAGATATTGTGTGCTGAGTACGGGAACTTAATTGTTCTGAGTACGGGAACTTAATTGTAATCTTGCCAGAGAGCTCCCTCGAACAGTCGAGGGAGCTCTCTGGCACTCTCCACTCTTCAACACATTCATCGCATTTACACTTAGATGTAGAGAATAATACGTAATCAATTTATTAGAAATACTTACTTAGGTGGAGTTCGAATCTAAATCAACAGAGATTGAGAGAAATTGATAGAAGGGAAAAGTTAATCAGCTTCACGCTCACGCACACAATAGGGTAGGCAGAGGGAACATAGTGATCCCAACCTACTCCGTTCCCCACTTTCTGCCGAATTCTGGATTCTGTCATTGCGTGTTAAATCACAGAACTCAACGCTTTGCCTCAACACTAGAGGGAAGAAATGGAAATATTAATTTAAGTAAATATTCCATCTCCTCGAGTGGGGATTGAACCCACAACCAGTCGGTTTTACAGCCACACTTTGTGCCATTTCACCACGACAGGCCTCATAGCAAGGAAAAGTAAGAAAAATAAAACACATTATAATTTTCCAATAAGTAGATATTTGTATTTTACGTCTTTATCGTTTATACAGTAGAATCAGAAGAACAGCGAAAGATTATCATCTTATAGTATTATATAGTGTTACAAACCAGTACGTGGAAAAGTGAAAAAATATTACAACTATTAAATGTACGGTACGGTACGGCTTATTATTGTCACCATGTTTGACTACGATCTATAGAAGTATCGAAAATTTTAAATATTATTGTGAAAAAGGATTTTGTGTTAGATTACATTTAATTTTATATTTATAAATAAATAATAAATAAATATTTGTAAGAAATTTATCTATTTTATGTACTTTCAAGCTTCAGTTACACAAGAAGAGTTCAGGAGATATGCGTCTTCGTTAATGTTTGTTTTCATATAATTTGCTCGTATTTTAAAGGAATCTGTATCATACACATCACATGTATTTTATTTTTGATGTAATATTTATAAAATATTTTTTTAAATTAAAAATAAAAATTTATACCTAAATGTGTCATCATTGATATGAATCATACGCATAATAATATATTAAACCATATAAGGGTTCATAATTAAAGAACCAAACCAAACAAATTATATAAGGCTTTCACTATTACTATTAAAATGTATAAAACATTTCCATCCGATTTCGAACCCTTGCTTGTTATATGGCGAAACTCAAGGTCACACTAAATGAATTTAAAAAGTGAAGAAATTAAAATAATTCATTCATATGCATCAAACCCACAACCGGCGCGAATACTGTCAGACGTTGTCCCAATGCGCCACAATGATCTCTTACCGTAGCGTTTTGCACTCCGTTCTCTCTTACTACCCCGATACAGATTAAAGCTAGACTAGATTACTAATATTCTCGTGTAACTGAATCTCATACATATATGTCAGTTTTTTCTAAAATTGATTATAGATACTAGTAAAAAAGAAAATTCTTCATATACATACATCTCTTACATAGAAAAGTCATTGCTAAATTTAAAATATACTTAATGTAGTTTCAATCAACTTAAAATACCTACAGGTGTTACACACAACTACCGAATTAAACAAATTGATATAAACAAAATTAAATTATTTTAAGGAAACGTATAACATATTTATTTGAAAGCGTTGTTTAGTCCTGCTTGACTCCGCTACCTTAAAAAATGTGTTATGTAAAATATTTTCCACCCGTAGTATAACAATAAAAAAAATACAATGTAATTTTTTAACGAATATTGAAAAACATTATTTATATTATAAACTTTTGTTACATATCTGCAATGTATATATAGTACATAATAGTTAGGTTTTAATAGTTTTAAAGTTGTAAAAGAGCGACAAGTGATAAGTGTCTAAGCCTATACTAAATTTAATAAATAAAAACATAGTAAAAAAAAATTGTGACTAATTCGATTTATCACTGGAATTCATGCTTAGAATTCTAAAAGTAAATAAAGTGAATTTTGTAAGAAATGGAGTATACTCTATATTTATAGAGATTAAAAAAAAAACAATCCGCGAGGCGTAAGAGAGCTTTCATATGCATTTGTTGTGTATTGTGTGTCACCAAAAGTAAAAACCTCAAAAAAATCTTTGAAAATACATTTTTGTATTACTCATAAGTAAAAAAAACATAAAAAAATCAATACTTATACACCGGACTTGCATCCTCATCATTTTCACTCTTGTCTGTCTTGTCTTGTTGTGTTGGTTGTGTTAATAATGAATTATTGTTCTTAATAATTATCACCAAGAACAGTGTTGTGACTACGAATTCTTATTCTTCTTTTAATGTTTATTTATTACCCCTGTTCTTGGACACTCTCCAAGAATAGGAAAATATATGAACAATTGGTGATCGTGCCAACCTTTTCATTTGTTTTTAATAAATGGAACAAAAAAATAAAATATTAAGATTTAAACACAAGAAAAAGAGGTGTAGTTACCTCAAATAAGTTGTCACACCTACACTATCTGTGTACACTCACACGAATGGAAAACTAACTAGCGCCTCACTGATTGTAATTCCTGCTTGTTAAAGATAAGTCTTAAACGAGCCAAATCGTCTTAAATATATTTAACGATGTATAATATATTTATAATCATAAATAATACTTTTACAAAATAAAGAATAGCGCAGTGTGATATAAAAATCACAATCATTTTTTTTTGAAGACTAATATTTTAAAGAATTCATTACATTTTTAAGATGATATAAGTACAATACATTTAAAACACTAAATGCTTTATATACAGTGTCGCAGTTTTATTTAACACCAATAAACGTTCTACCATCGCTACTGGAGAAATATAAAAATAAAAAATATTCTACAATGGACCATCTTGGAACGCTACAAATATTATTTGCAACATATGTCGGGCAATTCCTCAAGCTTAAAACTAATTTTATATTAAAAGCTACAAATTATAATACAAATTTGTACTCGAAGGTGTGGAATGGACTAGAACATCAAATGAAAAACATTAACTTATTGTTCTCTAGTATTTTAGTGATACTTAAACTTTACAAGATAAACAACCTGTGTATTTAAGATTAAATACCATTTAAGAGATTTTTTTTATGTAACATAAAAAAAAATAACGTAGCAGTAGCGTTGCGTAACTAAGTTTTATAAGTTTCCTAAGAAAAATCTTTGTCTTTTCTAAGTCTGGAATAACACAAAAAAAAGTTTAAAATATTTTATATTTAATTAAAATACAAGATAAATATATGTAAAAGAAGAATGAATGTATCATTCTTCTTTTACATAGATTTTTGCTGTTTGTTAATAACTAAGTTTTTTTTATATATTTTTTCAGATTCGCACTGTAACCCACGTATGCGGTGTAGGATAACCGATTTCTTGAAATTTTGAAAAAATCTACTACCCTTCTTAGGAGTTCAAAAGAGCAATAAAAACATTTGTGTTTTTTTTGTCTTTCGCTACTTTACCTAGGGACCATCGAAATATTTCATTTCCTCGTATGAGAATCGAACCCACAACCTGTTGCGTTTAATCACACATTTGTGTTATAATTAGATGCGTAATCTAAATATATTATTGAAACACATCCTCGGTTGTAACTGTAACACCAACATAAATATATTGGCAATTTTTTCCAACTAAATAAATCAGCTTCACGCTGTATCCCGCACACAGCAAGGTAGGCAGAGGGAACCTAGTGTTAAGACACTCCGTTCCCCACTTTCTGCCTAATTCAGGAGGCATTGCGCGGAGAGTGGCAAAACTCAACGCCGCGCTTAACCTCGACACCAGAGCGAAGAAATGGAAATATAAATTTAAGTAAATATTTCATCTCCTCGAGTGGGAATCGAACCCACAACCAGTCGGTTTTACAGTCACACCTCGTGCCGCTGCGTTACGACTGGCCTCATTTTTCTAACTAGAGGAATAAATACAGAATGTCTAATAATAATTTTGACTGCATCGTCCAATACAAATAAAGTACACGCAAAAAATCATTTTAAATATAAATTTAATGTTTTTCATTTGTGTAAATTATGGAGAGAAGGGCGAAGGACGTGGTATCTACAGTGGAAAGGTTAAAGCTATATCTTCACAGCCTTCGACTCTACAAGGAGTGCATAATATAATTTATTTTCATTTGCGTGAATATATTTAAATACTATACTATTATATATTATGAAGCATAAAGAGTTATTTGAACTTAGTTCTCATAATACATGACATACATGCAAAATACCGTGACATTATTTCTGTCTATTTCTTAACTGATTTCAAACAAATTGTTCAAAAGAAATCAAGTATTTCATTATAAAAAAGCTGATAAGCAAAATTGTATTTGTTATGGATTTTCTTCATTTCTTTATTGTCACTGAATTGCGATATAAAAAATGTATGCAGTTTATAGTTAATTATAGCATGCAGAAGTGAGTCTATATTAATGATCCCGTATTTTACTGTGTTTTATAAATAACATCTTTCAAATAACCCTGTATACAATAAATTTATTTATTATTTTAGTGTAAAGATAATGTAGATTATACAGATTATGAATTTCACAAGGAGAAAACTCTAAAGCTAGTAAATTTTATTAATTTAGTACTTGTAAAGATTTAATTGTATAATTATTTTATTTTGAAGTGTGAAATATTTGAAAGATAGATAATATTTTATATTAAGAAAATGCTACTATATTTTCATTTATTTTTATGTTTCATATATAGTATACAACTCATTATGTTCCATATAATGGCAGATCCAAGTTACATTTATATTTCCTTAACATTAGGTTAGGTTTCTTCATTATAATAAAAATAAATGGAATAATCTAAAATATTAAAATAAATATGTATCAAATAAATAATAGAATCATGTAAGATTTTATGTTGATGATGAATTTGGACAAAATTATAGTAAGTAAAAATTAGGAAATGATTTGTTGGTGGTATAAAATATAAAAAATAAAAAAGGAAATAAAACAAAAATAAAACACAAAACGAAATAAAAAATTTACTATATTAAAAATAAATACTAACAAACGTTAGCGTGATTAAAACAAAAAACACTACGTCAGATGTGAGAATGGGCGATTTATTGTATTATATAAAAAACTCATTACCAGAGAGGGGAAATTAAAATATTGAATATTTTTGTCCCCTTGAGTGGGAATCGAACCCATCGAACCCCATCGCGTTAACAGTCAGACTCTGTCTGTCTCTGTCTGATCCACGACGGCAACACAAATATTTGATTATTAAAAAAGTAATTGTTTAAACTGAAGTCATGCAGTCAAATCGCCAATCTCAAAAAAAAAAACAATATTTGGTGATTAAAATGAACACACAGGGATCATACCTATTTACAAACAATTTGTGACTTAATTTAATATAATTTTGACATAAACAATCAATAGCTAAATGATATTTTTCAATAGTTGAATGCTAAATTTGATACTTTATGTGCGTTATTTGTTTGTGTGAATGAAGTTTAAATTAATGTATGAAACTGTAATACAAATTTAAACTGCTATTATTATAATTGATAAAAATGCATAATTCTCACAAAATTACTAACTAGTATTAAACAAACAATAATAATAATACTAAAATAAATGATTTTTATGTGTTAAATGTATGTCAAAAATATAGATTAAAAATCGAGACAAATTCTGTGACGAACATATTTAAAAAACATTAAACATATTCAGTCTAAAAAAAGGCCTGAATTATTAAATACAAAACAAATTTCTAATATATTTAGTTCTTATTATTAAAATAATATAAACTTAAATTATCAGCCTGATAGTGTTATTTTTTTCTTCAAATTGATAAAGGAACAAATTAGTTTACAATACTAATATTTTTAATAATGCTAACATTCTCTTAATTTTGATTACTATTATTATTTAATTTTTAATTGTTATTACATTTATTTTTCCAAATAACCTTAATTGTGATGTTAACAAATTATGTTTTTTTTATAAATTCTTAATGTACATAAGCCTTATATGTAGTAGCACTTTGGATTATTTCTTTATTTTTGTATCTATATCTAAGGACGAAAAAAATTATTACTTTAAATAAATTGTGAACCAAACGGTTGGTTTATTTTTCATGGCCTAACCAAAAATGGAGTCTTAAAAAAAATATTTAAATATTTATTATCTGCTTTTTATGAAATGTCAATAAATTATTTTAGAATATGAATAAATCAACCAAATTAATAGAACATTTGAATATATTTTTTTAATATCACCTAGATATTGCATGGACATAATATTCTTGAATTATTAAAAAAAAGTACCTTCTTTGTAATCAGTTTCTTTAGAAAATTGATTTGAAAGCTAGGTATATTAATATCAGTTTTTCTACAATAACCATCAACAATTTGTACTTAATACAATATAAATGCTCTAAGCCTCAAACTTTAACAATGCTGATAAACACAATTTACATCAAAACCAACATTAAATCTTTCCAATAATATATTTTTTGTTTATTATCTTTATGATGCTATTTCTACATAACAAAAAAGAAAATTAAATGTCTCAACAAATCGCACAATATATAAAAAAAAATCCAAATTCAGAGTTTTATTTAAGACAAAATTTAATAATTTAATTAACCAAATTCGATACAGAAATTAAATTTAAAATATTCTTTACTAAATTTTTGAATTAATTTTAAACAATGTAATAAATGAAAGGAAATAAAGACAGACATATTGCCAAGAGTGCCAATCAAAAATATATATATTGCAAGTATAATCCATGTAATTATGATGAATATGCAATATTACAAAAGCAAATAAATGTGTAGAACTATCCTTATATGTATGTAGAAATAGCATTAATAAATATTTCTATGCAAGTCTGTTATACTTAATATGACTGTCATAATATAATAAATTACAAATTGTATATTGTAATAATACTATATTATCATATTTTTTTATATTTATGGCAGTTTTAAAGTGTGGTTGCAACAATTTATTCTAGTTTAATATGTAATCTAAAAATTTGAGATGGAAAAAATTGGATAATATTATTACATACATTCAATTCCTTATATATTTTATATAACTATACATTAGTGTATTAATTTTGATTATTCATATTGCAGTCATAAATAATCGTAGAAGTATAAACTGTCAAGTTTGTCACAAGCAAAGGTATAATAACTAATACAATTTAAAGAGCATCGAACCTGTGAACATTTTTTTCTCTAATTTCGTCATATTAAGGAACTTGCTAGCTGTAAGGCGTGGTCAAGGCGGGATTATATCACAACTCGTCACTCAACACTTCACGTCACATCACTACACACATTAAATCATCAATTCGATTAACCGAGTTCGATATTTGGTCAAATCAACTGTTACCATTTGAATTAAGCATAATCGATTATTTGGTCACATTGACATAACAAAAATCGATAACACTACACTATTACCGATTTATGTAACGAAAACGAAATCGATCATTTGGTCACTTCTAGAATAATCGATTTTACAATCACTTCCCACGTATCAGTACGTTCCATACAGTACCTACATATGTAAGTAATCGCTACATATTCTGCCAAGCGGATAACGAAACAAGAATCGGGCAGAATTTGGACAAAGTGATGCCAGCCACAATTCCTGTAACGAGAGTGGCTCCACCAATCATTCCTGCTGTTGAAGCGTGTTCTGGTGCTACGGTGCTGAAAATTTAATATTAATTATGTTAAAGACAAGATTAGAAAATATTATAGAATATTTTGATTCGTAAGAAAAGTAGAGATAAGAAAGACTTATTTAAATTATTACAATTATATTTTGCCATTTTATTTTTTTATATATTCACTCAACAACTACTAATTAAGGCTAACTGATTTTTTTCATAGAGAACATGGTGTGTCGGTCTAATATGGCCATCCATTCAGAAAATTGTTCTAAACTGAAGTGCAATAATACAATTAATGTAGTGTTACATATTACCAGATAACACTCTCACAACATAATAAAAAGATCTAGCTATGAATATTTCAATGAAACTATCTATAGTTTTTTTTTTAGTGAAGTATTTTAAACATTTTTAAAGTTAATCCACACGTAGGAAAGAAAAATACTTTATTGAAGTATTCAAGTAAAACAAATTAAGATAAAATATATAGGGGCCGTTCAAGTATTACGTAAGCAGTTTTTTTGCAATTATTGACCCCGCCCTCCCCTATGTCATCAAAAATAAGCAATCCTCTTACCCCCTCCCCCGATGCTTACGTAAGCATTGGTATATAATTTTTTTTAAGGTATTTTTATTGATATTTTATTTGTATCTACATATATAAAAGGACATGTTCCCACTGCCGCTGATAGTAGAAACGTGAAATTTGGACAGATTTATATTTTCGAATTTTGGAAATCCACTAAGAAGGGAATTTGAAATAATTTTAACCCTAAAGGGATGAAATAGGGGTTGAGAGTTTGTATGGAAAACAATTGAAATCAGCACCGAATTTTATAAAAAAAATTAAGTTCAGACTCTTAAAAATATTTCATTGAACACGTGTTTCGTGGCTTATTTTATTTCACCCCCTAAAGGTGCAAATAAGAGGTTGAAAGTTTGTATGTAAAAATCCTTAAATCGCCACAGATTTTTATAAAATTTGAAACTTAGACTCTTGACAATGTGCCATTCCCTCTATTTAGCGGGACATCTATTTAGATATTATAAACTTATGTATTATATTATAAAACTAATAGTTGTATCGTCTACCATACATACGTCTACCAAATATAGCCATAATATATATGAAAAAATAAATAATTTCTGCTTACGTAATTACTAGCTAGACCCCCCACCCCCCATGTCATCAAAAATAAGCAAATCCAAGACCCCCCCGCCCTACAGTGCTTACGTAATACTTGAACGGCCCCATATTAAAATTAAGTGAAATTTGTAGCAAATCTTAGGTGCACACAAATCTATTAAAAAAATATGCGTGTGTTTTAGAAGAGCTTTTATATGCCCACTGTTAAAGTGATAAACATCATGTACAAAGATGATAACACTGCGTTGGGTAGTGGGAAAAACAATATATACATACATATATGTATATCCTAATAAAATGTCACTAATATTATTTAATAATAATATAAAATATAAATTACTATATAAACAAAAGTGGTAGTATGCTCATACAATTTACTTTAGACTCATCCATCTCTTGTCAACAAATTAAATATAGGTTTGGAAAATGTACTTAGTACCAGTAATTATGAAATATAACAATAAAGAACAAAGTAAGTAATTTAAATATAATATTTTTTCCACGAATTACAGTTAAACTGGGAATTATTTGGTTCAGCAAGTTCATACAAACTTATAAGCTGTATTTTGCATTTTATGATACCATAAGCGCCATAATTGTATTATTATTAACACAAACTTTAAAGAAAGTTACACAGTGTATATTTCAGTATTGAGTATAGTTACAGTGCGGTCAATGAGTCGTGGCCGTATGTGAATGTGAAATGTGGATGTGCTTGAATGTGATATTAAATTTGAATTATTTTTCTGCCGAATGAACAGTTCGCAAAAGTTCAGAAACCCTAACCTCAGGGCGGCCACGACCTCTAGATCGTAATGTAGTGAAGTTATCAATAAAAAAATAAAGATTTTTTAAATATTTTAAATGTTATCTAACTTACCCGCTAACATACATCATGCCTAAAGAGCTGCCATGACCGGAACTCCACCCGAGTAATGCCGACATAACCCAGTACACCCAATCGTTGTTTATAACGACGGGTAAAGTCCTCAGTCGGCCTTTAGGTTGATAGTTGCACAGCATGAATAGAGGAATGAAGAGAATACGGAGTGACGTGAACAGTGCCAGCCATCTTGGATTTGGCTGAAAAAAAAAACATTAATAGCTTAGTAAAATTTGGTTATTTATGTCTTTAAGCACGTTTCTTATGGTTCCTATAAGGCAGAGAAAAGTTAAGTCACTCTGTGCGACTATTAATTATTATTAACATTAAAAAAGCCCCCGTTCTTTAGGTCGAGGAATTTACTTCAGTGAACCGCTGGTAAATTACTTAAAATACAAAAGAGAAAACCAGTAACTTCTTATTTCGAATAAAATTAATGGGTTTAATTTTAAATATCAAAAATTTTCACTTGAATTATTTTACCATGTAGTGTTTTACTAAATAAGCATTAACCTTCAAATTCCTTCAACTTTAGTTTACTACAATAACAAAATAATACAAATCTTTACAAATGTACAATGTCCTACGCCCATCCATTAGGGACATTAGTGTAATTTATATCTATATACGAATATTTGCAACTTTTGAATAGCTAATCTGACAATATATTAAAAACTCAGCTTCACGCTGTATCCCGCACACAGCAGGGTGGGCAGAGAACATAGTGTAAGACACTCCGTTCCCCACTTTCTCCCGAATTTTGGAGGCATTGCGTGTTGAGTAGCAGAACTCAACGCCCCGCTTGTCCTTGACACCAGAGCGAAGTAATGGAAATATAAATTTAAGTAAATAGTTCATCTCCTCGAGTGGGGATTGAACCCACAACCAGTCCATTTTACAGTCACACTTTGTGCCGCTGCACCACGACCGGCCTATATTAAAAACCTTTTATAATTAATCTCACCAATATAAATAACACCACAAATAAAAATAATTTTACTTAAATATTATGAAATATTTGTAGCTAATCTTAGGTGCACACAGATTTACTAAAGAAACCTTGCGTGTGTTTTAGAAGAGCTTTTATATACCCACTGTTAAAGTGATAAGCATCATGTATATTGATGATAACACTGCGTTGGGTAGTGGGCATTGTAAATATATTAAATACTCGCGACTAGATTGCGACTTCGCCCGCTTGAACTCAACTCACATTTATTTATTTAATAATCAAAATCACTTTCGGGTTCTAATAACATCATGATTTTAAAAACAATATCCATACATTGGAAACTAAAATTTCAGCAAATACAATTAAAAAATAATTTTATAGCCATTTTGTCTCATAAAATAATGTATATAACGTTTTATGAAATGAATGTGAAGAGATGTTTTTCAAAATACAATAGTGAAAACTCCCTTTAAATCGGTTAAGCCATTTCTGCGATTAGCGTACACAAAAACACAGACAAACTAAAAAATAGACAAAAATTTTAAAAATAATTGTTTTGGGTTTTATTACAATGACAAATTCCCCCAACAATAGACTTTCTCATCTTCTTATTATTATTATATGAATAGATGGACAATTTAATAAAAGCCGAGACCATCACGACCCTGGGACAGGGTCTAGTCGTGAGTTCGATTCCTATTCGAGGAAACGAATTTTTATTTATTTGTTTCGCTAAAGTACATAAAACGTGGTAAGCCCACGCAACACATTTCTCAAAAATTTGGCGGAAAATGGGAAACGGACGGTCCTCTTTACCTACCTAAATATAATTTTCGAGAGAAAATGTAAACCTACCAAACATTTTTTTTATTTTAATTGCAGCTAATAAATATATAAATATTAAATGATTATTACTCACAAATTGCCACAAGCTCGCTGTTATGTTACCTATCATGGCCGTCAAGTTGAACGTCAAGAAACATGTGATTCGAACAAAATTAACACCTAGAAAATCTGGCGTTACCGGTCTGATATCTGAAAGGAAAAGGCATAAATAAATTATACTATTTTATAAGAATTTGTAAAATTAAACAAAAAAGGCATATTGAAGAAATCGTAGCCATGACAGGTTTATGTTTAAATATTTCGATTCCAGATTACTTAAAATGCACCCAGTTACCTTATTTTTATTATAAAATAAATGTATAATTTAAAAATAATTATATTTTTTCATTTTTATGACAATTTTAACATTTGTAGCTAATCTTAGGTGCACACAAATTTATAAATAAAATATGCGTGTGTTTTAGAAGAGCTTTTATTTACCCACTGTTAAAGTGATCAACATCATGTACATAGATGATACCACTGCGTTGGGTAGTGGGAATTTTTTAAAGATTTTTTTGCACTTTCACTATGTATCCCGCATGCAGCATCGTAGTACAAAATGAAGCTAATGTTTAAACACTCCGTTTCACTCTTTCCACCGAAATATAGAGATAGCGTGTTGAGTGGCAGAGCTCAACACCGTATTTTGCCTCGTTACCAAAAAAAATGTCAATATAAATATTTCAGGTCTTTCACGACTGTCACGACAACCTCAATATTATACATACCCATAATAAATAAAACAGAATACATTGAGAAAAACAAATATATCGCGATATTCGTCACTAAGCATTCATCTTACTCATCTTAATGTAACTAATAACATAATTTCAAGGCTGTCGTGGCAGCAAAAGCGTGACTGTAATCGCGACAGTTGCGGGTTCTATTCCCACTGAGTGAAACGAATTATTTAATACTTTCACAACCTCGCTCTACTAACAAGGTATTCCGAACCGCCACGTAGGGAACGCAGTGTTAACACTGGGTACCTTCTGCCTGCCCTGCTACACGAGGGATATAGCGTGAAGCTTTAAAAAAATTAAAATAATTAAAAAAAATACAGCAATATTCACCTGAATGCACCACCGGGAACACAGTGAGAGTTACACAGAAAACAATAAATATATTGTACAATTGTACTATGGATTGTTTAAATATGAGTCCGTATGGAACTTTTTGTACGCCCGCATTTTGGCTCGTCGCTGCTAAGGCGGGGTTTACACGCATAGTGCGTTCTTGTAACGTTTCATGGTAGCGGTAGAATCTCTGAAATTTATATTAAATGTTATTTTGTTATGTTATTTTTTTAATAAAACTTCTTAAATAGATAATCTCTAAGTTTTCAAGCTACCTATACTAAAAAAGAAAATATTATTTATTAAATATTACCTTAATGAGATCAATTTTAATTTTAAATAATGATTATAATACAATATATTTATAATTCGTACTCACA
The DNA here is from genome assembly GCA_013421005.1 of Heliconius erato x Heliconius himera. NCBI lineage: Eukaryota > Metazoa > Arthropoda > Insecta > Lepidoptera > Nymphalidae > Heliconius > Heliconius erato x Heliconius himera. The sequence goes on along the minus strand of JAATLQ010032312.1, from coordinate 18,669 downwards.
TTTAACGGCAAAGCAAAATACGTATCAAAACATATCAACAGTACAAACATTCCCGCTATAAAATAATATATGGCGGATGTTCTGTAGCTAGTTGTGAATACGTCGGATGCCCAATTGAGGAAAACTACTAAAGTTCCACATATATTTGAACCTAGGACCACCGCTCCAGTGTACTGAGGGGGTAAGCGGGCTGCTACGCCGTAAACTGAGTTTTGGAATATCGCGTTGAAACCTAAAATTAGATGATTATTTACTTATATCACTGTCAGAGACTAATGCGTGAGCAAATTTTTCGGAGAAATATATTCTAAGTGGGAATCGAACCCACAATCCGACATGTGTCGTTAAGACGTTGTCTCCTGTGTTTTTAACATTGTAGCTAATCTTAGGTGCACACAAATTTATAAGGAAAACATGCGTGTGTTTTAGAAGAGCTTTAATATACCCACTGTTAAAGTGATCAACATCATGTACATAGATGATACCACTGCGTTGGGTAGTGGGAAAGTATAGACTTTATTATGAAATATATTAGTTTTAATATAAATAATTCTTGATTATCTCCTTCTATAATATAGAAATAATCTTTTGAGATAATATTTAAAACTCTACATAAAATTAAAACAAATTTCAAAATATTAAACTTACCATTTAGGAAAAATACAGATATCATTGTTAGCCAAAAGAACACGGCCGGCCATTCGGTACTGTCCACCATGGCCAGTACCACAGTCACAACGAATATTAGAACTTCGATACACAACGACCATACAATCCTTGTTGTTAGGTTACCTCTGAAAACAAAGATAAAATAATCTATACTAATATTATAAAACTGACTGGTGTGTTAGGTAAGTCACATTTATCTCAGAAACTGGTGCGAATTTAGAAAATCTTTTTGAATTATCTATTTATCAAGAACGCCTAAATTATGTGAATTCTTTCGATGCAACCACTTGTACTTGTGATCAGCATTACCAGATGCGAAACGCAGTGGCATAAAGCCACTACTTAACGCCGGTTTTAAATGCGGGGGTGGTAATGATCCGGTCGAGTCTGCCCATGCGTGTTGCCATTGCTGGCGACGTGACTCTACCACACGTACTTTAAATTTTACCAAAAAATCCTTTATTTCTCATTTTTTTTAAATATAACTCGGTGATGCCGCTCAACGATGTAAATCTTAGTCAAAGAAAAGATTTTACAAATACATCTATGACTACAGTTTCCCAAATAAAATTGCAAAAGAAAAGTGTACTTAATTCAAAATAAACTTTTCTTTTTTTTAGTCGCTAAAGAAATAGCGAACTCAGTGGAGAACGGAAAGACGTTTTGTAATATTTTGTACCTACATAGAAAACAAAAACCAATCGAATTCTAAAAAAAATATAAAAATATATATATTGTAAGTCTACACCATTATACCTATAACTTTTACATGAGCTTGCACATCCTGCCCACATAATATGTTAAGTATTGACAAACCACACGTATCTAATTTAATAAGCGGCGTAGGCGATAGGCCGTTACTAACCATCTGATTTATTTTAGTAATAAAATTAAATTTTTAAAAGTTTATCGAATAATATATTACATTTTTATCATTTAAATATAATATAAATGATTTCTATTTATGGTTTTATAGAGAAGAGTAAAATCGGAAGCTGTGGTTTTTTTCTTGTTAATTTATTTTAGTTTTTCGTTTTAGTTTTTTATATTAAATGGCTTTAAGAAGTTGAATTAGAGTAAATAATTCTGTGTAGCAAAGAAAAATATACTGTAGCGCATCTCACGTGCTACAAAATCTGTTTAAATTTGTGTTTTTAAAAGCATTTAATGTATCAAGTGGATACATTAAATGCTTTTAAAAAAACACAAATGAAAGTATATGATAGTCAAATATTTAGTGAAAATCACGGCACCGTATAGTGGATGTCCCCTATTACAAATTTTGATAATAATATTAATGAATTAAATATTTGTTTTAGCCCGACGCAATTTCAATACGATAATTTCATTATCATTTCGATTCTCAATCGAGAATGTCAATAGGTTTTAATTATTTTCATTTCCCTGGTTTAATTAGATAAAGAGCGGTGTTAGGTTCCGCCACACAACCCCCTAAAATGGATAACAAACGAGGAAAAGCTTCTCTTAACGCTAGGCTGCGAAACGTAAAAGAAACTGGAAAAGAAAAAAATAATTATAGAAAAGCACTCACCCTATTTTAACAAATATATTGAACCAGCTGAACAGCAGGTTAGGCACTTGGCAAGCCCACCCCACGTCCGTCAAGAAGTCCCGCGCGTATTCCGGTGCGTTGGCCAACTTGTATTCGACAAAGTAGTCCTTGGCAGTTATGAACATGTTCCAGGCGGTCAGTGTGCCCAGACCGTGCAGTATTAGCGTCAAGTATATTAAATTCCATTTGTCTTTAGGTGGAGCCAGGTCCATGGCTATACCTGAAAAAAATGTATTTTGAGTTAGTTTGAACTATATGTATATTTAGTTTACTTATTTAGGTACAATCTGCTTAAACAATTGCAGCGACGGTAATAATAACTCCTAAAACTCTAAACAAAACCTGGCTTTGTATTTCTTTTTTTCTCTTGCTTTTTTTTAAGGCTTTATCCTGAATTTAGATGGATAGTCAAACATAATCTAGTACCAAGCAAGACACTCAGTTGTCCTTTCGAAATCGAGAGAGAGTAGATCTCTCTCTCTCTCTCGATTCCTCCATATTGTGCCAAGAAATCGAAGTAACACCTACACTATAAATATAAATTATTCTTCGAAAGTAAGCCCACAATCACAATGTTCAATCATATAGGCACGAAGGTGGTATATTAAATACTAAATATTAGTCACTAGATTACTGTTAATCATCACAACACATAAATACGAATTAACATGGAACTAGGAACGTTGTAAACGCAGATCTTGGACAGAAGTGACATTTGACAATCTATTTACAGAGCATTGGTTAAAAACTTTTTAATATAAATCGGTTTATTTTCAAGATGTATAACGTTCATATAGATTAAATAAAATAATTTATATAAATGTAATAGAATCAAATGTTTATTTCTTTAATATCATGAATAAAACGAAGTAATTATTTAAATTTATCCTCATATTTATTTTAAATTATACTATATAATATTATTAATATTTGAAGTCGTCGGGGCGCAATGATTGGAAACGCGACGATTGTGGTTTCGATTCCCACCCGAGGCAAAGAATAATTTAATATATTAATTCCCTCGCTTTTGTAATAAAGCCGTTGAGTTCGGCCACTAATGCTTCTAAAAATCAGCAGAAAGTTGAGAATGGAGTGTCTTAATACAAGGTTCCTTCTACCTACACTGCTATATGCAGGATACAATGTGAAGTTTCACTTAAAAAAAAATATATTAAATTTAAATCAGTTCCATACCAGTTTCAGGTTTATGATTGTGATTTTTGCACATCATGTAAGAACACACACACTAAAGAAACTGTCGCAATACTTAGGTGCACACAAATTTATAGTCAAAATTTGCGTGTGTTTTAGTAAAGCTTTTATTTACCCACTGAAGAAAATGTAACTACAGTTTTGATTGGACCGAAGCACTGCGTTGGATAGTGGGTATTTAATTAAAATTCGAGTGCCCTACAAGGCATCAACGCTGGTGGTATGACGCAATTCATCAATGTTGGTACTTCCCTTATCAATTATCGTGAAAGGTCAGGGGTGGAAATGTTTTTTTTTTAAAGATAATTAAAATCGACAGTAAAAAAGTCCAAATGTTTTGTTAAAGTTATCTAAGGTTAAAGAATAAAAAAATACACACATTTGGAAATTTCATAATATGACTTATTATATTTTATACATTACTAAACCATTTGTTTATAATTTATACATAAAATTGCTTTTTCATGACGTAAATACTGTCGTCTGAATACTTTGCATGTTTTTAATATTAGCGGACCCCGTGCGGCTACGCCCGCTTGAAATTTACTTTATTTAAGTCTATTTGAGAAAACATTGGCCACGCGCGAGTCGGACACGTCCACCGAGGATTCTGTACTTTCAGGATTGCGATTGGGAAATATCTTATACGTTTTGCCGATGCGGCGAATAAATTTAAGTTTGCGAGCAAATACACTTACTTATATTGTATGAAATAAAAAAAATCTAATCATAATTTGTATGAAATAAACTACAAATATAAGTTTATACTGATTTTTTTACATAAAATATCTGTATCTGCATTGTAAGATCTTACTTCATCCTAAATTTCATAACTTTAGGTCTACGAAATAAACCTTATAAATACCCTGTAGGTTTTGATTACGCGGTAATTTGAAAGGTGAAACAGATAATAGCAAACAAGATATAAGATAGAAGGATAAAAATGTTAAAATTGTTTGTGTTTTGGTATCGTGTAAATATGCACTTGAAAATAATTCAACTACGTTAATATTACAGACAGACTCTTTAGTTTCATTTATATGTATAGATTATATATAGATAATAGGTAAACAGTACCTAATTTAAATTATTTTAGCTTTACGCTATATGTAAGTGAGAGTATGCAGAGGTGTAGGTCTAGTGTAAAGACACTGGTTTCTCAACTTTCCGAGCATTTTCGAGATCATAATTTATCATGATTATTGCGTATTGCGTGGCGAAGCTAAACGCGACGCTTTGCCTTATTGCCAAATCGAAGAAATGAAAATATTCATAAATTATAATTCATTTACCCAAGTGGGAACTCAACCCACAACCGTCGCGTTTAAAGTCACTCGCTTGTACCACTGCGCCACGACGGCCTCATTAAAGTAATCAGCTTCACGCTGTATCCTGCACACAGCAGGGTAGGCAGAGGGAACCGAGTGTTAAGACACTCCGTTCGGGCGCCCCCTACGAGACTCGAACCTCGAGTATTCAATGAAACGCTTTGCCTTACCAGAGAGAAGAAATAAAAAGAATTCAGTTTCTAGACTAGATCCACTTCCTTCCCAGACTGCGGAATTGGGGATAGAACCCACAATTAAAGCATTTACTAAATAATACTAATAATATAATATCTACTCTAAATTAAAATAAAATATCAAATGATAAAAAAATCACACATAGCATGGCAGGCAGAAGGAACCTATGTTAAATACAATTCATTCCCATTCACACCCTGTCGTTTCCCACTTTCCGCCGAATTCTGGAAGCATTTCGTTTTGAGGCTTTTTTCTGGTAAAAATACCAGAGGGATTAAATCAAGATATTAAATATTCTATTTCGTCGCGCGGGAACCAAACCCACAACCACAAGTTATACCCCTGCTTATACCTGCAAGTTTATACACCTGCGCCACAACTGGCCTCATGCAGAAGTGCATCTGCAATAAATTTGATTTAATATAACATAAAATGCACATAAATAAAATTTATGAATACACTTAAACACAACCAGATGTTAAACCCGGTGCCGGCTAAATAAAGAGGCATATAGGAGTCTACTCGTATTTTCTAGACATGGCTTAATGTACCATTTTTCACTGCAATGCGTGAACTTGCGGCCGCTGCGCAGAAACGGCTCGAGCACAAATTTTCTAAATTATACGCTGCTCTGCTCGACTATCAATATTTTTTATTTTGCTTCACAAAATAAAATTTACCGGAATATACTTAACTTCAAGTAAATATATGTGTTATTGTTGTAATTCAATATTAGACATAGAGGCGCAGTGGCGTACCACTGATGCTCTCTGAATGTGAGCTCGATAATCCCGGATTTGAATTCAGTTCATGGATTAACATATTATCATTTTGGAGACATGAGACTAAGAGATATATTGAATTTTACTACACAACAAGTTATGTCGAAAATTCTGGAGAAAAGCGGAGAAGTGACATCTCCGACAACATGAAGCTCTAAAAGAAATTAAACAAATGTTGTTTGATTTATTTTATTTTGTAATTTTGTGACATATTTTATTTTGTAGAATAAGCATTATATTTAAAAGCCGTTACAATAAGTGCCATGTGATATAAAATTCCAGCACCAGGTACACGCTTACAAATACAAACCAGACGGACACTCATAAGTAAAATTAAATTGACATTAGCCTTCGTTTACTCTTAAACTTTAAATAGATTATAAAAGCTCAGTGGCCAGTGGCCAGTGAGACCAATGAGGCCAATCGTAGCACAAGGGCCACAAACGTACGACTATAAACGCGATCAGTTATGGGTTCGATTCGAAAAAAAATACAAAAAAAATTGAGCTTTATTATTTAACGATAGTTAGGTACTATTTTTTGCGCCTTATTAACTTAATAACTGCCAAAGTAACCACCACCCAAACTGCAAAAGAACTTTCTAAGGAAGTTTTTAACTTTGTTAAGGACTTTTAACTTTTTTTCAAATTTTATAACGTAACGAAGGTCCATATAATTAATTGGGACAGTCGTACGCAGGGGCACAAAGTGTGACAGTAAATCAACTTGTTGTAGGTTCGAGCCACACTCGACGAGATGAAATATTTATTAAATTTATATTTCCATTTCTCCACTCTGGTGTCGGAGCAAAATGCGGCGTTTAGTTTAGTCGCCACTCAAGTCACTCAACAAGCAATGCCTCCAGAATTCGGCAGATAGTGGGGAACGGAGTGTCTTAACACAAGGTTCCCTCTGCCTATCTGCGTGAAGTTATAGTAAGACTATACAATTAATTTCGGTAATTCATATGTTTGTATTATTAAATCATTATTAGATATAAGTTTAGATATAATAGTAATTAATAAAAAGTGAAGAGATCTATCAGCAATACTAACATGTGCATTACGTTTGATTAAAAGTCAGTGTACTCTTACAAAGGGAAACCAGACAAGCTCATAAATAAAATTAAATTGGCATTAGTACTAATGATTGATACTTTATTGATTTACTCTTAGGCTTTAAATAGATTATAAAAGGCCAGTCGCCTCTATACTCATCGGTTTGCTTACCCAATACAATTTACCTCCGATCATAGAACAAAAATAAGTATTAAAAATATTATAAATTAAATTAAAAATCTAATAAAAAAAACTTCACGCTGTATCCCGCAAACAGCAGGGTAGGCAGAGGGAATCTAGTGTTAAGACACTTCGTTCCCCACTTTCTGCCGAATTCTGAAGGCATTACGTGCTGAGTGGCGTAACTCAACGCTGCGCTTTGCCTCGACACCAGAGCGAAGAAATGAAAATATAAATTTAAATAAATATTTCATTTCCTCGAGTGGGGATCGAATCCAGAACCAGTCCCGTTTACAGTCACACTTTGCGCCTCTGCGCCACGACCGGCCTCTATAAATAAGAACTAACTTAACTATCTATATATATAAAAGGAATTGTGCTGACTGACTGAGGTAAGACGCACGCAGAGCTGTAACCGCTGATGGTAGAAACGTGAAATTTAGACAGATGTTTATTTTCATATTCTGGACACCCACTAAGAAGGGAATTTGAGAAATCTTAACCCTAAAGGGATGAAGTAGGGGTTGAAAGTTTGTATGGAAAAAAATTTAATCTGTACCGATTTTTATAAAATTTGAAATTCAGACTCTAAAAAAGATTTCCTTGAACACGTATTTCATGGTTTTTAAGAATTCACCCCCTAAAAGTTCAAATAAAGAGTTGAAAATTTATATGTAAAAATCTTTAAATTGCCACCGATTTTTATAAAAATTTAAATTCAGACTGTTAAAAATATTTTATTGAACACGTGTTTCGTGGTTTTTTTATAATTCACTCCTAATAAGCGGGCGAAGCCGCGCGCGCCCTCTAGTAACATAATAAGGATAACGTTTATTGACAGCTGATGTTGTATAGTATTGTATGTAAAACTTATACTAAATCAAAAAATTTAATTAAATTAAATCAGCTTCACGCTGTATCCCGCACACAGCAGGGTAGGCAGAGGGAACCTAGTGTTAAGACACTCCGTTCCCTACTTTCTGCCGATTTCTGGAAGCATTGCGTGTTGAGTGGCAGAACTCAACGCCGCGCTTAACCTCGACACCAGAGCGAAGAAATGGAAATATAAATTTAAGTAAATATTTCATCTCCTCGAGTGGGGATCGAACCCACAACCAGTCGGTTTTACAGTCACACCTCGTGCCACTGCGCCACCACTGGCCTCAAACTTATATTAACAGTAAAATAATTAGGTACATATGTTCCGCCCCCTTCCAATGGAAAGTTGTTATAGCGTGACCTTGTAAAGACCCTTTTACCCTTGAATTGTGCATGTGAAAGCTTTTATTCAATTACCTACGTACGAAATAATCAGTCACGGTTCCTCATGAATATTCTCCTGAGTGAAATAAATAACTAAATTTACTTTTTTAAATATAAATTATTATCAAAAAATACATTTAAAAATATAAAAACATAATCTTTCAATAGTGGAAAAAGGGAAGGGCCTCGTCCCCTCTTCGGGCTCGGAGCCCTAGCCATCGGTGGCTAAGGCTCCTCCTCCTCATAATAGGTATACATTATAAGATTACTTATAAAAATGCAAAAAAGTTACATTAAAAATCTATTCTATTTTCATTATAATCAGAGGTGTTTTAGGCAATAAATCATAAGATGAGACTTATGTACTTATTAAAACATTTACTTAATATAGAAAAAAAGAATTGATAAATCAAATACGTGGTAATTAAAGCACGGCGTTGAGTTTCGCAACAAACATGCAATGTTTTGAAAATTAGGCGGCACCTAGGTAATGGATTGCCATAACACTAAGTTCCCTCTGCCTACCATGCAGTAATAATAGGCGGTCTTAGTGATAATCTCTTTATTTATATTGCCACAATTCTGTGAGAAAATATCGATATCCGGTTTTACTAGCTACAAACTACATAAGTTTACAAAAAATCGGCCTTGACTTCGTCCACTTCAAAGACATTATGCGTTGTGGCGAAACATAACCGGTCCGAAGAAGCGATTGCTTTTATATAAACATTGTGTTTAGACACTCCTCAAATATATATATTTTTTTAATGACTTCAAAAGAAAACTTTGAAACTTCTTATGCATCTCCATATGTAAATTCATATATAGTAACTTATACGAAATATATATTTTTTGAATCGGTATCGACGTGATTTACTAATATTACACGCAATATTTCTTTTACGCTATAAAGTATACAGCCAGTTCAAGTGTTAAACATTAAGTACAGCCATAATAATGTTTATATATCGGATTCTCATACGGTTTCCATTTTTAGTACCTACCTACGATCAGTACACAACTGACGAAGCTATGAAAGCATAAGTAATTGAGAATAAAATATATATATTTTGACATTTTTTTAAAGTGTTATTCCACACTTCTAAATAAGTATGTATGTTTTATCTATATAACCTGCGACTATAGTTTTGAAGTAAACTATACTGCCTCTAGTGTAAAATTAAATTAAACAGCGGTGTTTATAAGGAAATAATATTAATTTAAAAAAAATGTACAAGAAGAAATCGAATCCATATCTCTTGTTTTATTAGATTGTTATCAAAACTATATTGACGTCACATAATGTTATTGATCATAATATAATATTCAATAGAATTACCTTTTAAGTTGAGCGTATCATTGGGCAGGTTTGAACCTTCCCACGCCGGCGTCAGCTTAACGGGCTCATTGCGGAGGAATGGCGCCTTCTCGCCCTCACCTCCGTCCCAACCTATAACAAAAACAATATTAATATTACATTCTTTAAAATAATTAAGTCATTTCATTTATTTAAGATGTTTTAATAGATGAATGCATAATTGTCCAATCACGTTAAAAGAGCTTAAAAAAAAACAATTATCTTAGTGTAAAAAGAAATAGCTTCACGCTGTACTCCGCATATAGAAGGGTATGAAGAGGGAGCCTAGTTAATGCACTTTGTTCCCCACATTTCGCGCGATTTTCGGAATCGAATTCAACACCGCGCTTTGTCTTGGTACTAGAGCGAAGAAATTTAAATATTTTATTCCCCCAAGTGGGAATCGAATCTACAGCCATAATAACACAACTTCACACAATATGTATCGAAGTTTACTTTTTCTGATTTATTTATGAAAGTTAAGATGGTTATTGAAAAGAATTGAAATTAAATAACACGTAATCTTTCTATGTGGATACTCTTTTAAATCTATACAGACAAAATGGGATGCAAAAGCTAGAAAAATATATATATTAATATTTTATACAATATTGCAATACAAGCCACTACCGCTGTTTTCAATACCTAATACTATATTGAACTAGAACAGAGTACCCAATAAAATAATCTATGTCGAGGTTTCCTATAAATCGATTAATTGCTATACACCTAACTTTAGTTATTTTCCACATAGTTATACATTTTCTATGTGAAATTTATATTTTTATTTAAATTAAAATAGGTATATAACCCAGCCGTTTTTGAGCCGTGTGAAATGAAATTTGAATTAGTTTTTTAAAAGTTTTGTTTTCCATGGACAAAGCCCTGCAAGCTCATGCCCGTTATATCCAGCTGCTATATTATTTTAGCGTATTGTCAAAAGAACTTTTTAGCACATTTCAATATGAAAGGTAAAAACAAAAACGCTATTTTATTTTGGTATTATTTTAAATTAATGTAATGAAATTAATTTAATTTAAACAAAAAATATATATATTATAGGACTGTAAAGATTGTTTAGCATAACGCTAAACAATCTATATGCTATTTTTAAGTATCCCACTGTATTATACATATATTTATAATAAAAAAAATATCCGAATAAAAATAAAAATTATATTTTCTTAGGCGTGTAATTAACATACCTGTCGCTTTATTTACGCGTTTATATGAAAAACAAGTAATAACATATATTATAGCAACAGAAATAAAGAGCACTTAAAAAGTTACCTGAACATCTTCACATAAGTGTAATTAGACTTCGAATTCTACAGCTGTTTACGACTTCTTCGAATAAAGTACTAGAATATTTTTAACATATTACTATAACTTAATGAATATTTAACATTTCTACCACTTTGAATTCAGTGTTTATTATATATGTATATTATATAAATACGTCACAGTTTTTGTTAACCAAACAACAGGGTATTATCGCACAGTATGCAACGCTCTTATATTTATCGCCAATAAATCGGTACAGTCGACTACAGACGCCATTTCAGAAAGTCGTCAATTCAAAATGGACGCCCTCATTATGGCGCCTTACTATTTTCATAAAAGTAAGAGAAAATGCAATTTGCGTAAGTTCCACTTAAACTCTACGGGGATTCTATTCACGGGGTTTTTCGTCGAACAAAAGAAAGTTATAGTCTTTCAAATTTTACCTTTTTGTTTCTTAAAATAATGTTATAGCAGCTCTACCATGTATTTTGGTGTGCCCCTATTACTAAATATTTATAAAGCATAAATATCGGCTATTCTAGTTATTCCTTTAATATCATTTATTAATAAGAAAGTAAAATTAATTATACACACATAAGCATCCTAAATAACTACATCCTAACGTATATAACGTCAAATAAAGAGATATTTTTTTATAATCATCACCCCCTCCTAGTATATATCACAAATCTCTTATGTCACATAGAGTCGTAACTTATGAAGATTTTTATCCATTATTGCAAAATCAAAACACATTTTGCATTTTTTTTTTATAATAATGAGCATTGAAATTTAGATTTATATGAAACATATAAATCAGAGCGTAGAGTTTCTGAATGGATCATTGAACATACTTGACCGATTAACAATATTTCTGAATGTGACATTATTGGTAAATTATATATAGATTTTATTCATAGTATTTGCTTTTGATTATCTATATATAGTACTGGAACAAAAACTAACAATATATTAATATATAATATATAAGAATGATTTCATTATATAAGTTTGCTTGATTTGATCGATAACAGATTTTTAATTTTAAAATTTTAACGATTCTTGACCAACATATACTAGATGTATTTGTACTATCTTGTTATCAACAATAAAAACAATATTATGTTGGTCACAGAAACTAGATTACGAACTGAGATGGCTGGCATCCGACATTTTCTCTATATTGCACCATAAAATATTCCCCTGTTGCGATATGAAAGTTACACAAAGCATATTTGAAGCTACGAGTAAACCCCACATCCTGTGAATGTTCACATACTGCGGCATGAGACGGCAAATTTACGTATACAGCGAATTGAAGTAATTGTATCCTGGACAATGTCGTAATTGTCGTCCATTTGTCACTTAAGCTCATCTCACGGTTGTAAATTGATAGTGATCGGTTTAGAAATGTTAACTGAATTCTTGAGATAACCTATAAATTTTAGTCGGTTAGTTTCAAAATAAATATTTAGTTTAAATTAGTCTCCTAAATGCAGAGGTAACGTTTATTAGTAACAAAAATGGTAGTTTTGTTTATGTAGAACTGTTTTATTTTGTCAAACACCCTATATGTAGTATTTTTTTAAAGTTTCTTTAAATCTATTCAAATTTATGATACAAAATAAACACTAGTATTTCGTAGCTACTTATTTTGGCGCGTACATATATAAAAATGTATTTTGTTACGTATTTTAGTATAAGCTTAGATATTTTAGAATGTTGTCTGCACGCGACAGATGTATTTATGAAGGTTTAAATTCCACTTAGGTAAGGGAATTTTCTCCAGCTTTATAAAGTACAGCTTTCAAGTTTTACATAGTATTACCCTATTTTCTAATATTCTGTATACAATGTATATACAAAATTAAATAGAAGAGAATATAGAGAGCGACAATATTTATAACAAGGTTCTGTTATCTTATGTTAAAGTAAATGTGAAATGGACAGATGAAAAGAAAATTGTACTCCAGTACTAAAATTACCAAAAATAATTAAATTGTTTGTGTTAAAAAAACTGACCATTTAACTCCTAAACAAAACACAACTTTTTCATTAAATTCCAAGTACGCACTCATTAGACAATAAGTATTGGCTGGATAATGTATGGCTGCAGTAATCAAGTGGGGTGGAATCCGATACAAAACATATAATAGTGTAGTGAAGTACCATTCTCGTGCAAAAGTATACTTTTAAAACAAAAGAATTAACAGAGCATAAGTCTTAAGCTAAGGAGCTTTTTCCAAAAGGATTACTTCCATTTCGAAAGTTTGACTTCGCTAATGTATTGTTTATTTAGATAAAAATGTACTGTAAATTATAATATAGACTAAACTACGTACCTACATACAAAACTGGCAATAAGAATGTTTTATAGGTATTTTTTTTATTTTAACACTTACTCTATTAGATTTCTCTACTAGTTAATATATCTCAATGGGCAGGGGGTTCATTTTGCAAGAAGACCAAAAAATCTTTTTTATATAAGCACTTTAGCTGTTAATAGTTTGGCAAAATAATATCCCCTAGCTTTTATTTATATATATCACATGCTATATTAATATAATTTAAAGTAAATGTTCATTCAAACCTATAATAATGTGAGTATTTTCAGCATATCCTTCTCAACGGCCATTGATTTTTAAATGAATTCATTCAAACGAAATGACCCTTTTGACACAGTACATCAAAGCAATGTGTACACAAAGCAAACAAAAAACATGTAGTTGAATAGTCTAACGATCAAATAACACGAGTGATTGACCGTAAGTATAGTTAAAATGCGAAATAAATATATGAAGGGCCAAAAAGAAAAAAAAAAGTCGTGTTTTCATAATAAAATGCGAATATTTTTTTATAAAAGAATCCAGAATTCCGCGGAAAATGAGAAATTGGGTGTCTAATAGTAGGTTCCTTCTGCCTACACTACCATGCGGAGAATACAGCGAGAAGCTGAAAAAAACAGGACGTACGTGTTCACTACTACTACCGTCGCGTTCGTCCGACCCTGATCTTCGTGAATCGTTAATACCTGTGAACCTGTATTCCCCAAGTATCCCTGGTCATCCTGGTCAGATCTGGTTATGTAATATTCTTCATAACACTCACTAAAACGGTATTAGCATGGAAGTCAAGCCCTTGCAAATTCATAAGTGCAGACTGCTTTGTAAAGTAAGAACAGTGAACAGTGAACTGCTTGGCGACAAGATTTCTAATAATGACACATTATTAATTAGATACGTCGAGACGACCTACGAGAGCGTACTAATGTCGAAAAAATGTTCTATGGCCTCCAAGAAATCTAGCTAAAACAATATCCCTTAGCTAAATACGTATATTCTTTTTTTATATGTAAATCATATATTTTAACCAAATTAATTCTTAAAATATTTCTTTTTTTTTTTCATTTTTGTAGGCAGAGGGAATCTAGCATTAAATCATTTTTTCCTCCGTATTGCGTCCAATTTTTAAACGCTGAGTTGAGTGGCGGAACCTAACACCGCGTATTATTTAGTTACAAAAGCAAAAATAATTTAAAGTGATATTAATAATAAAATTATACATTTAACTATATGACAAAGCGAAGTCAGACATGTAAATAGATACCCCAGTTTCATACTGTAGTCGGTTAACCGGCTATTAGGCTTGAGGTATGCTGCAAACAATAGTTGGCCATTGCGGTCGCGTCAACCAGCTGAGTCATTTTGGAATGCAAATGTCTATTATCTCTGAATTTTACTTATTTGTTTTTAAATTTTCTTGGTTTTGTGAAAATGTTCGTTGATATTGATCTCTTAAATTTATTATAGTGCTGTCGATTTTTTCTGAATTTTATTTTACTGACACGTATATGTATATTTCATAAAAAAAAATATGCAAAAAAAACTCTAAAAGCTTGAACTCAAGGCAATATTTTAAAATGAACCAATTTGAGAAAAGAACACACTTGGGAAAAATCATACATTTTCTTTAAAAAAAGTATACGAGTTAAAAGTTTACGTTTCGCGTAAATCATAATGTAAATGATTTAAAAATGATGTTTGAATAGTTTTAATATGAGATATTTGCTTGAATTTGGGCAGAAAATTAAGAACAAATAGTTTTAACACTAATCACTCTACTTACTCTGCTATAAGGGGGAGAAACGTGAAGCAAAGAAAAGAAAAACGAGTTGCTGATTCTTGGCTTTGCCTGAAGGTCAGTAGATATCATATTTCTGTGTCAACTTTAGCGACTACCTACATAAGTCTTGATAACGGTGCAATATTTCAACTCGATTCATCGAGTGAGTGGCTGAAACTGGGAACCTTGGTACATCAATCAGTCACCTCCTTTACGTTTTATATACTTAAACTTTAAAAATATGTTAATATTATAACCTCACTTAAAAGAATTGATCCCCATTTATGATCCAATAAAATTATAGCATTAAAGCAATACAAAAAATATAATTTTCTTATTGAGAACATACAAACATATATTAATAAAAGTTTATACGAAATCCTTCATATAATATTTTACGTAATATAAACTGAGAATGATTGTACTGAAAATAATAAATCTCGTACAGAAGTATCGCTTATAATAGCTATTAAAATGTTACGAGCAGAACCAAAGCTGAATGCCATAGACCTATGTAGAGTAATTTCATATTTAACGGTGAATAAAAGACTTTTTATATTCGATCAAAAACCCCCACTTCGCCATTGTAGTGCAGTGGACGCGGATAAAAATCAACGTGATAGTCATAGATTGAAATTTCAATGGATGGAACTTTTATATTTATCATATGGACACTTTCTTGGTTTCTTTATTAACAAAACCGAACCAAACAGACAGCTGTTACACTATCAACGGCTGGCGAAGTTACGTTACGTTAGAAGGTTTTCGCTCGCAAGGACGAAACCTGTCAATCTATGTTAATAGTTTTTATGGCACTTAATTCTATAAAGTGTCCTTACAATTACAGCAAAGCGATTATGTAAATACGGCAATTTTCTGTGTTTACCCCATATATCGAAAAAATGGATAGCATACGAACTAAATGCAATATATATAATAAATAAAAATAAATCAACTAAATCAACTTCACGCTGTATCTCGCACACAGCAGGGTATGCAGGGGGAACCTAGTGTTAAGACACTCCGTTCCCCATTTTCTGCCGAATTCTGGAGGAATTGCGTGTTGAGTGGCAGAATTCAATGCCGGGCTTGCCTCGACACCAAAGCGAAGAAATGGGAATATAAATTTAATTAAATATTTCATCTCCTCGAGTGGGGATGGAACCCACAACCAGTCGATTTACAGTCACACTTTGTGCCGCTGCGCCACGACTGACCTCAATTGGCCTCAAATATTGTACATAATACCGTAGCGTTTGGCGCTTCGTTCTCTCTGACTACCCCGCTAGGGATAAAACGTGAAGCTAAGTAAGTAGATAAGTAATACATAAAAAATAGAAACCTACTCAAATTGCAATGTCTTAATTTTAATTTAAAACATGGAACAAATCGATTTACTACGTCTACCTATCTACCTCGAAAAAGGCAGAAATCGAAGAAACTGCATAAATATCAATAAATAACGTACACATTTTAAAATAAAAAAAAAATATATAATAGTAAAAAATGAATAATTCATACATTTTCCATACAAAGTAGCGGCATATTACTCTTATCCTCGCATTGTTACCAATAAAATCGGTCAAGTCGTCCTCACCCGTGCACTCGGAGCGCAGCCCGACAGTCCCGCCAAGCACTCGTCCTCACAAGGACCTCTTTCATATCCAGCATTAATTGGATTCTCATTAGAAAGTTCCTGCTTACGACAAGACGCGATTCAGATACAAATCTCTTTCATTCTCGTAATACATACACTATTTTAAATGAAAATTATTAATTTCTGATTATTATTTCGTAATTTTGTTGGTTTTTTTTTTTCAATTTCACACTTTCAGCTTCAGACACTGTTTTATCAGCATTCCGACTAAATTCACAAAATCATAGTGTCGGAACTTTATGCCGCGTTATATTTTATTTTTGGGGATAATAAATAATAATCCATTCTTTGTGGCGATCGAATCCATATTCATTAGAGGAAATACATAAAAAGTTAAATAAAAAACAGTAAAAAAAACACGGAACAATTAAGATATATGTCTTGTTGTTTTTCTATATAATTTACAATAATGGTACCTACAGTTATTACTTATTGTAGACGCAACATCACAAGTTTTAAGCAACCATTCTGTTATATAAAATTGTACGAAATAAAAAAAATCATCTTCACGCTGTATCCCGCACCCAGCAGGGTAGGCAGAGGGAATCTAGTGTTAAGACACTAAGTTCCCCACTTTCTGCCGAGTTCTGGAGGCTTTGCGTGTTGAGTAGCAGAACTCAACGCCGCGCTTAGCCTCGACACCGGAGCGAAGAAATGGAAATATAAATTTAAGTAAATATTAGTAATATTAGTACGAAATAGTTTAATGCAATTCAGCAGTTAGGAAGCGTTTCATATTGAACGTGATGGTGGTAGTTAGTTATTGGGTTCATTAAAATGATTTTATTTACTATAAAACAATTCTTAAGTCAAATGCTTATTTGTAAAGTCCCTTTTAAATCGTCGTTAGAGTTTGATTACTTCAAATTTGAATAGCAATAAATAAAGTTCGTTCTTCTGAGGCCGGTCGTGGCCGCAATAGCTTATTTAAAAACGGAGTCTTGATATTTGCCACGCTACTATATAGAAAAGACCGTGAAGCTGGTTTTTTAGCAAACATAAATGGATATGAAATAGCAAAATTCATATTGACATACAGTCATAAACCATTGCACCGAAGTTGGTATTCATTCATTATATTAAGGAGATTAAACTGTCACACAATCCATGCCGTTGTAGAAAAACACTATGATTCAAAGAGAAATAGGGGTGCACACTCGCATTCATTGGAGAGATGGTGCCCCAGAAACCCAGTAAGTTGCTTCATTCTTAAAAAAGACAACCGCTTTGTTGATGAAAATTTATTGTGATATTTTACTATTAAAAATGTTTAATAAAACTTTAAAGTTTTTAAATAATAATGAAAAAAAATATTAATAAAAAATTATATATATAAAATTATTGCAATATAAACTCTATATTAGACTAGAGGGCGCGCGCGGCTTCGCCCGCTTATTAGGAGGGAATTCTAAAAAAACCACGAAACACATGTTCAATAAAATATTTTTAACAGTCTGAATTTAAATTTTTATAAAAATCGGTGGCAATTTAAGGATTTTTCCATATAAATTTTCAACCCCTTATTTGAACCCTTATGGGGTGAATTCTTAAAAACTATGAAACACGTGTTCAATGAAATATTTTTAAGAGTCTGAATTTCAAATTTTATAAAAATCGGTACAGATTAAATTTTTTTTCCATACAAACTTTTAACCCCTATTTCATCCCTTTAGGGTTAAAATTTTTCAAATTCCCTTCTTAGTGGATGTCCAGAATATGAAAACAAACATCTGCCCAAATTTCACGTTTTTACCATCAGCGGTTACGGCTCTGCGTGCGTCTTACCTCAGTCAGTCAGCACAAGTCCTTTTATATATATAGACTAGCGACCCGCTCGCGGCTTCGCCCGCTTAAACCACAAAATTATTTAATTAACACACTGAATTATGTTCGTGTTTTGATATACCTATAATGTATGTTTGCAACGCAATGAAGATTTTTAATGACAAATTTATTAAAACTTTAGGTCGCATTTTCGTACCTCCCATG